>PVKC010029777.1:0-15019 GCA_004027635.1 Crocidura indochinensis
CTCAACCCAGACCCTTGCCAGGTTTGAATGGTGAATCTGGGGACAAAAAAAAAAAAAGAGTAACCCCTGCCACTGGTGTGTCCCCCCAAAAAAAGTTTGTAAAAATAAATTTAAAAAATTAGAAAATGCAGAAAAATGCAAAATACAGATTAAAATAAAAAGGCATTTTGTTAAATCTAGAAGTTTAAAGTTACAGAATTAATTGTAAATTTGTGATATATAATTTTAATGGTATATATTAATTGATATTGCTAACTTTCTTAAAACCATCATGAATAAAATTTACTTTTGTGTTATCATGATGCAATTGCTTCAATAGAATGCTACATTATTATATTAAATCTCTACAAACTAAAATGTTATAATGCCTATAAAAGACTAAAGCAGTATTTTACACATGATTAACATAATGCATATGTTCCTTTATTATTTATCTTCATATAAAATGTGTGGGCTAGTTTAATGTAGACACAAGATTCATAAAAATTTTGAGTAAATAACTTGTTCAATGATAACAGTGTACTATAATATTGTTTTAAACTTTAAAGGATAATATTGCGTGCATTTATTAATTTTAAAATACTATTTGATGCTTCTTTTAGTATAACTTAGTTTTGGTTGACTTTTTTGTGAGAGGAAGATATTTATATTTTATACTTAGAATATAAATTAATTTTTTGTTTCTGAAGAGATAGAAAGGGTTAATAATCTTGCTTTGTACATCTATGACCCTGTTCCAATCACCAGCACATATGCTCCTCAGTGCACTACTGGGAGTGATGCCTGAGCACAAGTCTACGAGTAAGATTTGAGAATAGCATCTGTGGTGTGAACTTCCACACCCTCCAAAAGAGTAGGTTCTTGTTTGGAGTTTTCACATAGTAGACACTTGATATTTGTAAACTTTATTAAGCTTGTGAACTTTATTCAAGTTTCCTATAATAAATCCATGCCATTTAAATGTAATATTTATTCACCACACAGTAAGATTAACTATGAATTTTTTTCTTAATTTAAGGAAGTACCACAGACTGTTCAAGTCTTTTAAAAATAGTATTCAGGAATCAAAACAGAAGAGTTTTGAGAAACTTCCTCACAATTATTTTATTTTTATATGAAAGTTGTTCTTTAGTATATTATTTTTTAAAAATAGAGTCTCCGAGGAAATGAAGATGAAATACAGCAAGTAGGATGCTTTCATTGCATTCAGTCAATCAGGTTTGTTCAGTATCATTCTAGATAGTCCCCTGGGCCCTGCAAGGAGTTATTCTGAATTAGGAGTAAGTTCTGGTCATTACCTGGTGTAACCCCTAAAACCAAAAATAAATGATAAAAAAAGAGAGTTCCTGAACCTATTTGAACATATACTGGAATGTTCCTTTATGCACATTCTAGGCAATATGTGAAATAATAGTTTCATTTAATAGAACTAATTAATCTAGATAAATAATATCTCCATTTTTTAGAATATTATGTGATAAACTTGTAAAATTTTACAGTTTCAGGAGAATTATTCAAATGCTCTTATTATCCTCAAAGAAAGGTTAAACATTGCTATAAATAGATTAAGTATGAAAAGTAAGCATTGGAAAAATGCACATAATTAAATCTTAACTTAGGGCACACGATAGCTATCTCTGGAGAAAAGAAAAAATAAGCCACATCCTTGCTCCATTTTCCCGCTTCATCATTAAAAGTTTAATAAGGCGTTGACTGGGAGAAATTGTTCAAAGGTATAAAGCACATTCTTTGGATAGGGAGACCTGGATTTTATCACAGTCACTATAAAGTCCCCCCACATATCTCTGGCTGAATGATTCCCAATCAAGACTGTGAGACCTACCCCAAAATAAGATACTTAATGTAGAAATAATATGAAATAATATAGTTAATTCCAAATGTACAATACAATGTATATACAAATAGCATTTGCACCAAAATGATTAAATATATGTAAAGTAGTATCTGTTTACTGTGTGCCTTACAATACATAATGTCCTTATAATATATGTACTCTTGGGGCCCGGGAGATAGCATGGAGGTAAGGCGTTTGCCTTTTATGCAAAAGGTCATCGGTTTGAATCCCGGTGTCCCATATGGTCCCCCGTGCCTGCCAGGAGCAATTTCTGAGCATGGAGCCAGGAGTAACCCCTGAGCACAGCCGGGTGTGACCCAAAAACCAAATATATATATATATATATATATATATATATATGTACTCTTAACAGTGTGTGCCTATGTACACGTGTGTATTAGTTTTTTATTAATCAGTCAATCCAAAAATTTAAGAGCAATTAAAAATTATCTAATTTTTGTAATATATTTTATGAGGAAAGTAAAATTAATTAGAGAAAAATTTTGCATGCCTCAAAAGCAAAATTAATATAGCACTTCTAACTATTTCTGTTAATTTTAATTAAGATGCCAAATTTGGAAAACTACCCATATTCGATTTGTTTCAAGTATAAAATGTTCCAAAACCAAACCAATAACCAATATTTAATTCCATTCACTAATGTCTTTAGATTAATTCTCACTTCCAACCCATCTTCTTGGCAGGTCTATAACAAATTTATATAAATTTTAATTACAATAGAATTATTATAAAATAATTCAATAACGCTAAATTTTGATGATTGATTAATAACTTATTTTAACCATATAAATAACATTAATTCATTATCAAAATGTATAAAAATTTTTTAGCAACCTAGGAGTATACACGTCTTTTGAATCTAATAGAATGCAACAATATGCACCATTAGAGAGGTTCATACTCAATGTCATATGTTGGGAAGCTTGTCATGTCCTTGACAGCAGTTCTTTTATGCCTATTGCAAAACTCATTTCAAGGTTATCAATTTCCTAAGCTCTTGCTTTTTTATGATACTCTGTTTCTTTTGTCAAATCTGAATGACAATTTAGCGAATAGAATATTCTTGTTTAAGTGTTCATTTCATTGAGTTTTTGTATTATATTTCCTCCTTACTTTTTTGGCCCAGAGTTTTATTTGCAAAATCTGCTGTACAACTATGGGCTTTCCTTTGTAAATAAGTTCATTTTTTGATCTTACTGTTTTATGTCTGTCTTTGCCTTTTGTTGTTTTGAGTATAATGTGATGGAGTTTTTCTAGTTGTGTTTATTTTCATTGGGATTTTTTGCAACCTCTTGGATCTTGGTGCCCATAATGCCAAAAAATTAAGGGGAAATATTTTTCTTGTTGATGTTTAAAATCTTATATAAACTAAAATATATTTTTGAAATATGTGCTATTAATATCTTCTACTCTATAGCTTACATTTTTATGTCTGAATGTCTTTATATATGTCTGAATGTCTAGTATATTTGATGTATATCAATATATATTTTCTCTTAGAGCAATATTTATTATATTCTCATAAAGCATGCTACCAAAAATAATCATTTTATAAAGCTGAATTCTTATATTTTTCAATTAACTAATCTAACATATTCATTTACTTGCTTTATGGAAAAAATAGAGCTTGAATACACTGGCATAACTTTTGGATGCTTGATTTTTTTTTACTTATGAGTATTCACCTATCTGGTGGTCTCCTGTTCAAAAGAAGTACAACATTTTCATAATTGTTGATTGATATAATTAATTAATTTACAAGTGATGGGATAAGGTTACAATTAAGTAGGAAACAGAAAAGGGTAATTTGGCAACTTTGCATTGAAACTTTTTTCTCAGGCAGTAGGACAAACTGATGTTAGCTAGACTACCTAATTTTGCTGCAGTTCCATGGAAGAGTAAACCATTCAGTTATGTTGACACCCCTGCTGTATAATCAATGCAATCCATAATGAACACCGACAGCAGTGTAAATATCACACTGCAACACACGTCAGGGAAAACAATTCTTTAAAAAAAAACACCCATTTTCTCTAATGTGTTTCTATAGGAACTGAAATTGGATGTCAGCCTGATGCCTGTAAATAGATTATTTTTGAATCTGAAGGTCTATGCTGGAAGGAACCATTAGTTTCCAATTCTGAACAAATCATGCTGGATCATGAATAGTGGTGGGGTGATAAATGATCTAGTTATAGTATTTTAGAGTTGAAAAGCTAGAAGAGCACTACTACCGATGAAGTTTGTAATTAAGCATCTCTTTATTCAAGCACATGTGCTAAAGAAGTCATCTGTGTTATCCATCAAGAACATAGATCTGAAGTCACTCATTTATTTTTTTTCAGCAAGCATTAATAGAATTCTAGTCTTTGCTGTATTCTTTTCAAAAGTTCCAGAAATGTCTATTATTGCCGTAAGTACCTCTGATATTTTTCTCAGCATATTTTTTATAACAGAACATTTCATATTCTCATATTCTCATTTATAAATATGTATACTTCCTATTGGGGCTTCTCAGAATGCATCTAGGAGAATAACTGTAATTAAATCAAATCCTTATATTAAGGATCCAATGAGATTATAAAATAAAGTTAATATATACTTTAATAATTTAGAAAAGTGTACTTGCAATATTTTATTATAAAAGAACACAGTATGTATCTGAAAAGAATTGGAAGAAATAACTTATAAATTTTGAAGCACATTCTCAGGGTTGAAATTCATCAAAACTCTTTTTTTCTAAGCAGGCAAACTTGTTCCTTATATATATATATATATAGATATATTATATATACTTATATATATAAAACATAAGTATACTTTTAATATGAAATAAACAGTTTGTAAATTTCAGTGTAGCAGTAGTAGTAGCATGAGTAGCAGAGGTCAGCTGATAGCAAGAAGGCACATAACAAAACACCTGGAAACAATCTGTGTTTGGGAGAATATGGTAATGTTTTTGGGAATGTGATGGAAAAGTTGTATAGTTCAATTTCTAGGGAAAACAGAATGGATATTTATCAAAAAGTTAGAATGGAACTTCAATATGACCCTAAAATTCTACTTCTTGTTATCTATCCTCAAGATACAAAAGCATTCATTCAAAAGGATTTGCACAGTATTGTTCATTATAGCACTTAGTACTATAGCTGGGATATGAAATCAACCTAGGTGTCCAATGATGGATATGTGTAGAGTAAGGGTGTGATGTCTATTATATGTAATCATATTATACAAAAGAAAACCAAAATATGTAAACTAAGTAAAGAAAGGAGAAAATCTGGCAAAGTTTTCTCGAAAAAGTCAAGGGTCTATTTTACAGATTACCAATGTTTCTCACATTTATGCATAATTGTTGACTAAGTAAAGGTGCTCTTTAAAAGAGCATCTTATCATCCTGTGAGTAATTCAAGGACAAGTTTGTAAATGACTGTCCAACTTGCGGCCCTCCGTACATTTTGTGACCCTGCCTAGAGGAATCATTTTTTTGTTCTGTTTTAGTTTTTTGGGTCATACCTTCCAATGTTCAAGGCTTACTACTGACTTTGCACTCAAGGATCACCCCGACTTTGCCTCATGCGGCCCCCAAGTAAATTGAGTTTGAGACCCCTGACCTAAAGCATAATAATACAACCTCAATCTTTCACTGTCACTTTTATATTACTCTTCTGGATTCAGCAATGACTTGCTTGATTTTCCTTGATAAGACTCGGTATTAATTACCTTTTCATCTGCAAAAGAAGTTGCCTCTATTCTATTAAAGTTGTGAATAGGAAAACAATTTTTTTTACTAATGTGTTTAATGTTTGGAACCAAAGAACTTGATCTGTGAAAAATTTAAGTATCATGTATCATCTCATAGCATTTCAGGTACTAAATGACTAGAAATAATTGAACAGCTGTGGTAAACTTCAGGAGATATGTTTTATTGGCTTTTGCTTTTGAGATCATATGATTCTTAGTTTTGTTGTTGTTGTTTTTTGCATTTCTGTTTTGTTCTTTTTAAGTATTATTTTGTCCAAGTAATTAAAGTCACTGTTAAACAAATGTTTTATTTTACCTGCACAAATCAATTCCAAAAGATGATTGAGCTACTATGGTTCCAATTTTTATATTTACTAGAGTTTCTTATTCTATCAAAATGAATAATTGAATCACATAGTTCTCTATGAAATTTTTATTTTGGCAATCTCTTAATTTTAACATTCTTGTCTGTGCATAGTTAAGATAGAGTACTAAAAGTTCCAAAACAAAGCAGTTCCTAATACTCAACACTCATATCACAAGTTTCAGAGTCACTATTTTAAGTTATTTATCTATAGTAATATAACAATAGCAGCTGCAAAATGCTAGTTTTATTATGAATGCTTTCAGATTACATTGCATTATTTTGCTATTCTGACAGAGTGATTAAGTTAATATGGTCATTATAAAAAGATTACAGGGCCAGAGGAATATAACAGAGCAAATAGGGTATTTGCCTTAGAAGATCAACCCGGTTTCAATCTCTGGGATTCTATATGGTACCTAGACCTTACAGGATTGATTTCTGAACCCAGATTCAGGAATAACCCTTGAGTGCTACCAAGTGTAGCCCAAAAAGACAAAAAGGAAAAAAGAGAAAAATAAAAAAGTAAGATGCATTACCAAAATGATTTGAGAGCCTGCAAATCTAAAAAAAAACATGCTCAATGTACCTTTACATTTGATTATTAATTTAACTGGTTTGGAATTCTCAGTCCCACATTAAAATATTTTAACAAACTGCTAAGAAATAAAACCCATTTACAATCAAAAATTTTCTTCTCCAATATGTTTTCATGAGAAATCTAATGTCACTATCATTGTCTTATATATGAGAACATGAATTTTGCCTTTCAGCTCAAGTTTTTAAGATACTTTTTTATGACTATTTTCTTGCTGTCACACAACTGATAGAAGTTTTGTTTGCTGAATATTTTGTTTTGTTAATTATTTAGCACCCTATAATGTACTAGCTCATATTATTTTGCTCCAGAAAATTATATCTGTATTACGAATTTATTTTCTAGCTCCCCCTTTATCTAATGTGTTGATTAGACTAGTATATTTGATAATTTTTATCAATATTTTTTCTCATTCTTAGTCATTTTTATCCTGCCATACATGGAATTTTCTAAATTTGTCATTTTTATGCTTATTTGGGGTACATAGAATAACTTTTTATAACTTCAAATGTTTTAAAATTTATTATTTAAATGTTCCTACATAATAATTGACTATTTAGAGACTGTATTGTCTTCTCTGGGTATATTAGCTATATTTTATTCTTGTTCATTATCTCTTCTGTTTTGTTTCAGTTTCTTCCCATCATTTTTGTCAAAATTATCTCAATTCGTTGTCTACCAAGGTTTCTCAATATGTAGAACCCAGAACCATCACAGGTTGATCATGTACAAGGCAAAGACCTACCTCTGTGCTATCACTCCACTAATAGCTCTTCTTTTCAAATGAAACTGTAACATTTTAGTAAGAATTACCATAAAATAGGTTGACTGTTAAAACTTCCATTATGCTTTGGAGGAGTCACAAGTAATTGGACACTTTGGTTTCATGAATCTGCAATATTTGTACTCATGGAACTTTTGGTACAATTAAGCTTCTAGTTTCTGGATTGTTGGAAATAAAAATGTACCCAAAATATTTTTAATATTTACAATTTAAAATTTTATGTTACTCTTTTAGTGGAAAATCCTAATGCACAGACATATGTATTTTTTTTGTTTGTTTTTTGGTTTTTGGGTCACACCCAGCAGTGCTCAGAGGTTACTCCTGGCTATATTTTCAGAAATAGCTCCTGGCAGGCACAGGGGAACATATGGGACACCGGGATTCGAACCAACCACCTTAGGTTCTGGATCCGCTGCTTGTAAGGCAAACACTGTTGTGCTATCTCTCCGGCCCCTGGCATATGTATTTTTTATAATTTCTAGTCTCCTGAGTTTTGATTCTTCATTCAATTGAGTTTTTGTTTGTTTGTTTATTTTTGTCACACCCAGTTTTGGTGTCACAACTATCGGTGCCCACGTATTACTCCTTGCCCTGCACTCAGGAGTCATTTCTGGCAGTGCTTAAGGGAACACATGGGATGTCAAGGATAGAACCCAGGGCTGGCAATGCCCTATCTAAGATTGCTTCAGTCCTGAATTGAGTGTTATAATATATTCTCTTATCTATTATTTAGATTTAAACAATTTTATTTGAAAATCTGATAAAATTCATCATCACATTTTTCATTCTCTTAAAATATTATTGATATTTTTACATGCTTTCTTTTGCTTTATTTTTCTCTTGTCAATGTATTGAGGAATAAATGTTTATTTTTCATGTTGGTTATTTTAGGTAATTTGGTAATAAACAAATATATTCCATATAAGTTTCACTGGAAGTTTTAGTAATTCTTTTAAAACTTTCAGAGTTTTGTGGCTGGAGCAGTGGCACAACCATAGGGTGTTTGCTTTACACACTGCTGACGTAGGACAAGCCACGGTTCAATCTCCCAGTGTGCCCTATAGTCCCCCAATCCAGGAGCAATTTCTGATGTGCATAGCCAGGAGTAACTCCTGAGTATCACCAGGTGTGGTCCAAAAACCAAAAACCAAACCAAATCAAACCAAACCAAAACAAAACCGAAAAGCTTGCAGAGTTTTCAAGGTATTATTCCACATAATATTTTTCAGTTTTTTTAAATTAATTACCTATGATGAATAAATAATAATAAAATATACAATAAATAGAATCTGAAAAGTAAAGAACTTTTTTTTTCAAATCTAATCAAACTAAAGAATGGTTTAATCTTTTGGTTTCATTAAATGACTTAAAGAAACTTACATGGAGACTATATGTTCTGCATATAAAAATACAAAAATAATTTTGATATTTTGATATTTAATCTCATCAAAAATACAATAATACATGAATTTCCAATCTTGAACAATAAAGTCTGGATTTAATTTTGCCTTTTCAAAGAGATCTTTAACAACAGAAATAGATTTTAGTGTATTTACACCTAGTAAATCATACATGTTCATTTTAAGTAAATTAAGCAAAAAGATTGTTTTATTTGCTGTAAGGAGACATAGCTGTAAATGTTTCAGAAGATAAATGAAGAGAATTAGAATAGAAAACAAGATAGAACATTTTGTCAAATCAAAATTGAAGGCAGTAGCCTGCAAATTGAATTTTTTTATAATAGCTTACACTTCACCTTTATCTCTGTTACAAATATTATAATATATACTTTATGACATCATATATTTTAAGTATTGGTGTTGAGCTATTTTAAAAATAACATCTTCTTTGTTGTTTCTGTTCCACAAATCATTGTTAAGTATGAAAACACCATTTTCTTAAGGACATGCTTTTCCACAGAGAAATATTATCCATCAATAGTCATTATAGATAGAGAATGAATTATACTTTCAATTTTCAGTCAGGTTCAAATGGGCCTGGAGTTGTGGTTTTGAACTTGCTATAGGTCCTAATCACTCCTTAGAGCACAGTGGTTCTGAGCTGCAAAAATATACAGTTTAGCTCCCTTATTTTATTTTCTTTCCAATGGCAAAGAACAAATGTATAAATAAGCAAAAAGAATAATACCATGTCAGCAAATCAGAAAAAAACTGTCTTTCATGTAATGTTGAATAATGCATCATAATTAAATCTCTATCCCCAGGAATTGAATATAATTTTTCTCATAATTAATTTTAATAGCGAGATGGTAATTCATTTCTGATCAGAAATTGTAAATTGATGATTCTCATCTCCCTTGAAGGAGAAACTAAAGTATTAGTTTCCTTTGTACCAGCTTCTTAAGCAAATTGAAGTATCTGTTACAAGGAGTTCTAAAAGGAGATGTTTGCACAGATGTAGCACTCCATGTTTAAAACTAAAAGCAGAAAATTGGAAGGGACTATTTAACCTCTTACAGAGCATATCTGTTGAGTGGCTAATATTCTTGGAAGTCTAATTTATTAATTGCTTAATAACATTATGTAACCCTTACCACTATAAGTATGTAATTTTTGATATAATTTTTCTACACCAGAACAGTGAGTTTTAGAGAGGCAAATTTATTTATTAGATGTAAGTGTAAGTTCTGTAGAAGACATCTCAACACAGAAAATATGTCTAAAATTTCATGCTTGAGCACTATTATTTATGGTCCAGAACATGTTTCGAACGGGCACACTACAACCTTCTCTTATCTCAATTGCATTTCTCTACTATGGCATTTTTACTAAACACTTCAGAAATTTATATTGAACAACAAATATCCATAAATAGCTAAAGCAAGTACTCCCTATAAAAAAAGAAGATAGGAGGAACAAACTTCCCAAGTTCAAACTGTACTATAAAACAGTAGTCATTAAAACAGCATGGTACTGGAATAAAGAAAGACCCTCATATTGCTGGAACGTAATTGAATAGTTTGAGACTGACTTATAAGTGTTCAATCAACTAATATTCATACAGGGGCAAGAAATACAAAGTGGGGACAGGAGCGGTAGTGCCACAGTAGAGTATTTGCCTTGCACATGGCTTACTAGGACAAACCGCCTTTCAATCTCTTGGCATCCCACATGGTCCTCAGAGCCAGGAGTGATTTTTGAGCTTATAGCCAGGAGTAACTCCTGATCATCACTGGGTGTGACCAATAAAAATGAAAAATAGAGTGAGAAAAGCCTCTTCAATAAATAGTGCTGAAAAAATTCTCAGCTACATGCAAAACAGTGCACTCAAATTTCTATTCTTGATTGTTATGAGATTTGTTGCCAAATTTGCCATTTATTTTTTATGCTTTACTAGGACTTATATATTTTTTGTTTGTTTGTTTGTTTGTTTTTTGGGGCCACATCTGGTGACGCTCAGGAGTTACTCCTGGCTATTTACTCAGAAGTCACTCCTGGCAGGCACAGGGACCATATGGGGAACCAGGGGATCGAACCGCAGTCCGTCCTAGGTTAGCGCAGGCAAGGCAGGCACCTTACCTCCAGTGCCACCACTCGGCCCCCAGGACTTATTTTTTTAAACAAAACAAAGCAAAACAAAAACAAAAAAGTAAAAGAAATAAAAAGAAGGGGAAAGGAAATTAAAAGTGGGGGAAGGCTATTGTGGCAATTTTTTGTTTGTTTTTGCATAGGCACAGTAATATTGGGTATTATAGAATATATTGGCCTCAGATCTTTCTTGTTTCTCCACTCCTGAAGCAAATTGTCATGGTAAGAACTACAGGCTCAGGACATGTTCATTATTGAACCGCAAGTTCATTTTATGGTGCCAGGAAATGTTGAGCTCAGTTGTGGCTGATTAAATCAGTCCTCTGTCATTAGAGATCTTGGTATTTGCACATATCCTAGAACAAAGTCTAGGATAGAGTCTTCCTTTATGATTCTAGAAGTTCTGCTTCATCATATTGTAATCAGTTTTCAGTAATTAGTGACCTTGGTTTTTGTTCAGATCCTAGAATGAAGCCTAATATAGAGTCTTTTTTTATGATTCCAGAAGTTCCTTTCAGTCATGGTTGTCAAAGACCAACCTCTGGAATTAGAGATCTTGATTTTTGTACAAATTCTAGGCCAGAACCTAAAGTAGGGTCTTACTTATTGGTCACAGGAAGAGTTCTGCTCAGTCTCGGTGATCAAAGTCAGTTTAGTGATCTTGGTTTTTGTACATATCAAAGAACGGAGTGTCTTCTGATTTTATTTTACCATTAGGTGATGAGGTAGGGCAACCTGCTCTTAGATTAAATGTTGATGTTTTCATTAACAGGATGTCATAGCAAACTGGTGCAAGTTAGTGCCATTGTGATATTAGCAACTCCCCAGGGAGATTCTGATATCTGATGCCGTTGCAGGAAACTGTGTTGGTTCTATGTTAGGGGTCTGGGGTTTTCAGTTGGATGCTCTCTGTCCAATCACATGAAGTCTAAATTGAGTCCCTGTGACAAATTTTTAGGGTGGAAGATGACTCTGTATTACAAAATATATGGGTTCTTATTCCTAGTAAATAAGAGCTTGTTTTTATACATGAGATTTTCCTTTATTTAGTATGCCGATGCCAAAGGGAATTGTGTCATATTATATTGCTGGTGTTTTGGGGGGGTAAGAATGATAGGCTATATATTTTCTGTGCCCTGGTTTTGATCTGAGCTTTTATTCCAAGCTAGATTTTTTTTCTCCTAGAATTTTTTAGCAAGCAGAACCAAAACAAGCAAAATTAAGAAATAATAATAAGATATATAAGGCACTGGTAAGGCGTAACAAGAAAATAAAAAAAACCCCAACTAATTACAACCAAAATGTGAAAAAAAAAGATGAAAAGAAATTTCCACAAAGAAATACAGATGGCCAAAAGGTACACCAAAATGATCTTTAATCATTTAATCTTTAATCATCATCGCAAAGATGTAAATGAAAACAGCAATCTTACATTACAGAGATTGTCTATAACAGGTTTTGAGGGCTCACAACCATTAGGTACCATGATGTCATTAGGAAGTCCTAATCCATTCTGCATGACCTAATCCAATGCCATCGTCTTCTCTCTATTAAAAAGGTGAAGAATGCAAATCTAGGTATCAGAATTCTCTTCCACTCACAATCAAGACAAATGAATAGCACTGAGGATAACAGAGTAAAATTTTCTTATAATGACTGATCCTTCCGGTCTGAACTTCCTCTGCTGACTGGGTCATGAACTCATCCACACCCCACACTGAGTTCAAAGCACCATTTTATAAAACTGTGTGTTTTGAGGAACAGTTTTTTCTTCCTTTGTAGATTTACAGGGATGAAAATCGGTTGGATGATATGTAACCTGCCCTTTTCAAACCTCTTCAAGGACCCTGGGGATTTGGCAGCCATCTGGAATTTGCTGTCATGCTGTGTTTTCTGCAGGTTTGTTTAACTTTTAATCTCTCCAGTCACATCTTTTATTGTTTTTTTCTGTGCATAATTTTTACATTGTAGTTTCCTTTTAAAAACAATGGGATGAAATTGCCCAACTTAATCACAGATATGACTGAGAAAAACTCAAGGTCTTAAAAGCTATTTTCTCCTTCCTCTACTTAAAAACATTTTTATTTCTTTTCTTTTACTGCAACAAAGTTATTGCATAGAAATCAGAACCCATTCTCAACAAGAGTGCAGTAAAAATATTGAGAAAGTTTCAGAATTCATTATGACTCACCAAAATAACATGAATTTGTTTGTTTTCTCCATAATTTTAGCAGTTTCTGATGTTAGTAAAACATAGATTATTAAATATAGAACCAGATCTGATTGGGCATTTAAAAATTACTATGGTTTCTATTTATGATACTTCCTTCTTAATGATTTTAATTATAACGGCTTATTCTAATAGTTTTCTGACACCTCCAATATAATTAGGGGAATTTTACATAGTCTTACTGCCTGCTATCTCGTATTATGTCCTATGCTATGGTTACTTCTACAGCCATTTCTATGCTAGCCCCAAGCACACATCTGCATAGCTTAATATTGTTTTTCTTTGTATTCTGGTTTCTCTCTGGATTCTGTTTACAACATCTCAAAATTATTACTTTGGAGCTGGAGTGATAGTATAGCAATAGGGTGTTTGCCTTGCACATGGCTGACGTGGGAGGGAAGAAGATTTGATTCCCAGAATCCCATATGGCCCCTTTAGCCAGTCAGAAACTATTTCTGAGTGCAGAGCCAAGAGTAACACCTGAGAACCAATGGTTGTGACCCAAAGAACAAGCAAAATTATTTCTGAGAATACTCACTGATCTGTTATCTAAATTATAACTAGAATTCTACACTATTCTAGAAAAAGCAAAATGATTATTGAAAACAGGCTTTATTAAGTATGAAACAATTTAAGTTGATAAAAAATGTTCACTAACACAGGGTGGAGAATGGCTTCAAGGAGAGGGAAAATGGGATCTGGATATCTTCCCAACAGGAATAAACTAATAATTATTTTATCACCTGTATTTTTTAATATTTTATTTCAACACCTTGATTACATACATAATTGTGTTTGGGTTTCAGTCATGTAAAGAACACCACCCATCACCAGTGCAACGTTCCCATCACCATTGTCCCAAATCTCCCTCCTCCCCACCCACCCCCCGCCAGTACTCTAGACAGGCTCTCCATTTCCCTCATTATTCTCATTATTAGGATAGTTCAAAATGCAGTTATTTCTCTAACTAAAGTCATCACGCTTTGTGGTGAGCTTCATGAGGCGAGCAGGAACTTCCAGATATTTCTCTTTTGTGCCTGAAAATTATTATTATTGCAAGAATGTCTTTATTTTTCTTAAAACCCATAGATGAGTGATACCATTCTGCATTTTTCTCTCTCTCTGTGACTTATTTCACTCAGCATGATAGATACCATGTACATCCATGTGTAGGAAAATTTCATGACTTCATCTCTTCTGACAGCTGCATAATATTCCATTGTGTATATGTACCACAGTTTCTTTAGTCATTCCTCTGTTGAAGGGGATCTAGGTTGTTTCCAGAGTCTTGCTATGGTAAATTGTGCTGCAATGAATATAGGTGTAAGGACGGGGTTTTTGTATTGTATTTTTGTGTTCCTAGGGTATATTCCTAGGAGTGGTATAGCTGGATCGTATAGGAGCTTGATTTCCAGTTTCTGGGGTAATCTCCATATCGCTTTCCATAAAGGTTGAACTACATGGCATTCCCACCAGCAGTGGATAAGAGTGCCTTTCTCTCCACATCCCCGCCAACACTGTTTGTTCTCGTTCTTTGTGATGTGTGCCATTCTCTGTGGTGTGAGGTGGTACCTCATAGTTGTTTTGATTTGCATCTCCCTGATGATTAGTGATGTGGAGCATTTTTTCATGTGTCTTTTGGCCATTTGTATTTCTTCCTTGTCAAAGTGTCTGTGCATTTCTTCTCCCTATTTTTTGATGGGATTAGATGTTTTTTCTTGTAAAGTTCTGTCAGCGCCTTGTATATTTTGGAAATTAGCCCCTTATCTGATGGGTGAATAGTTTCTCCCACTCAGTGGGAGGCTCTTGTATCCTGGGTGCTATTTCCTTTGAGGTGCAGAAGCTTCTCAGCTTAATATATTCCCATCTGTTAAA
>PVKC010029778.1:0-15023 GCA_004027635.1 Crocidura indochinensis
CCTGTTCCTATAATGCTAAAATAGCCAAAGATCATATTTAAACAAGTGGCTCTGGCATGGTTTCTTGCCAATAAAACTGTTTACAAATGGGTATCCAATATGTGGACTGTTGTTTGCCTACTGATCTCTGTCCTATATAAATGAGATCACACCATATATATTATCTGTAGTATGGGGTTTTTTCCTTTATTTTTTGTCAACAATACAGATCTTGGTCATTTCTCCATATCTATATTCAAAGTTGTGTACTATTCTTATTAAAGTCTACTTATCATTTATTGGGTAGCTCTAATCTTTTTAATCTATTTTTATTGGGTGGGTGTTAGGATTATTATTTCCAGCTTTTGCTATTGCAGTGTTTGAAAAAAGACCCTTGTCTATTACCACAGAAAGAGTTGATGTGTTTTGTTTTAATCTTCCCTCTTTGGAGAGCTTGGGTTTTGTTTCAGATGCTCATCATGCCGTTTCAGTCATTTAGCTTTATCATTCACAGCTGAGCTGTGCCTTGGCCAACTGAAGTCCTGATTTTAGTCTTAATTCTACCTCTCAATAGTTGAGTGGCTTGGAAAAATCATTTAGCCTCTCTGATCACCATATTCCTCATCTATAACCTGAACATGAGTATACCTGGCCCGGCCTGCTGCAGAGGCTATTGTGAGACATAAATGAGGTAACAGATTGGAAAGTGCTTTGAAAATTATAAAGTGATGTTCCTATGTAAGAGGCTATCATCATTATCATTATCCTTGTCATTATTATTAATGTGATAATGCTTGAAATAATGAGCTCTCCTTGCTCTGACATATGAGTAACTATAGAACAGAGTATGTAGTTGCAATCATTGATGTGGTTGTTGATTTTCCAAGCCTAAAGTGCTCAGTCAATTTAGAATGTGTTTATTAGGCTTCCATTAGGTGCCATATAGGCCAGCCATATAGCCAAGATCTATGCTAGATACCAGAGTTTTGAAAATAAAATAAAATAACAGGTGATGGTCTCTGTCATACAAAAATCCACTGGAAATAAATATACTTACCACATTACCAGAATAATGTGATGCATACTGAAATTAAGGAAAACACAATTATTTCTGCCAGATAAAAGCAACATGAAACTTACCAAGGATGACATTATAGTAAGACCAAGATAGTACACTTAGATAGACTAAGGCACTGTCTTGCATGCAGCCAACCTAGATTTATCCCTAATGCTACATAGGATCCCCTGAGCATTGCCAGAATTGATCACTGCCAGGTGTGGGCCAAACACTAGAGAAAGATGGAGAAGGAATTGAGTGGAGAGAGAGAGAGAGAGAGAGAGAGTCATTGAATAGTAGAAGAGTTTGTCACACAGAGGGAAAGATTGATCTTTATGATACAGTATAAAGTTATTAGGCAGTCATAACCTGCTCAGGTCCATTGTTAGCAATTATCCAAAGCACAGTTTCTTATATGAAGGTCAAGTTTATTTTCTGTCCTGTAAAAAAAAAAGGAGATTTTATCTTGCAGCTCTGATGAAGTGACTTCTCTAAGCTTCTTTGGTCTTTGATCTAAGCTTCTTTACTCTCCCATGGTCCCCTTTTTACCTAACTCCCCTCTTTGTGATTTTATGATTTTTTAGGATCCAAAATGGCAGCTAGACTTCTAACCATCATGTTTTAATTCAAACTATGGAAGGAGATAGGAAGGAGAAAGTGAAAGACCAATTAGCATTATCTCAGCTAAGTCATCTCCCCTTAAGAGAGTTTTCCAGATGTCCCACATTCAGCCATTTAAGGACTATTTACTGGGTATATAATTTCCTACTTCCTGAACTTGAATAACTATAAGAAAGTAACTGGAAAACTACCTTCATGGCACCTACATTCTAGTAAAATTACATGGGAAAAATAAGGGAAGCATATAGTATATGGAGTACCGGTGACAGTACGAAGAAATAAAGACTAGAATTGCAGATAATTTTTTGGAGATAAATATAACATTTTTAAATAGCTGATAAGGAACCATCACTGAAAAGAAGACAGTGAATAAAACCTAAAAGAGATTGGAGAGAAAGCCATACCTATAACAAGATATTTAGTGCACAAAGCCAATTTTGTTGGAACTATGTTGACAAATAAACAAATGATTGACATTATAGAGAGAACTGAGGGCAGAAAAGTACAAAGTACATAGGCATATAAGGACTTGGTTTTCACTCTGAGTGGGGTGGGAAGGAGGCTATTAACAGACCCGACTGTGTTTATATCTCTTTGGTCATAATAAGCATCCTAGCAGAATGGAAACTGCATTTTAGTTGGTGCCTTGACATTTTGGATAAAATCTGGGTCACATTATTTAAGGGTAAATGGAGGAAATGGATATTGAATGCCACAGCTATTTCTGCCTCTTAGGAGTTATGTGAACTTGGTTCCAAGTTACTTAATATCTCTGGACTTCAAATAAGATTTTACCCATTTAAAATTTATAAAAAGAACAGAAAAAATAAAAGAGATCATGACAAGTTCTCTATATTTCCATGATTCACAGAAGGTTATCTATAGCCACTTGTATTTGAAACATATCCACAGGTATAGGAAGAGGCAATTTCATGCAGAGCTAAATATGACATATCACAAGGCAGATAAGATCAGTGGGGTCCTCTGCTAAGTTAGTGACCATTCTCTGGGTCCTATTAAATCCCTGATAGTACTCCATGCTATGTTTTTGATAATGGCCCATATTAGTATTTAATATGAAATCTAGGGGAGCTGAATCCTGTGCTACTGACAAAGAACAAAATCCATTCATGTTATTGTAAAGGATTGGGACACCTTCTCTGTTTTGTAGGAATATTCCATTTCCTCATTGATCTCTTGATGGGCACAAGGTTTCCATACCTTGGTTGATATAATAATACTTAAAAATTGGACATATCTCTTAGAAATATATTTCTTGAAGTACCTCTCTTAAAGACAGTATCTTTTCCTTTTATATCCTTATGGAAGATCTAATAATTTTGAGACACTTTTATCATGTTCATCATGGTGTTTGGACAAAGTCACATCCCTACCAACAGTATATAAAGGTCCTCTTTTCCATACAGACTTGCCAGCACCTGTTTCTTGTCTGTTTGACGGTAGCTCTTGTACTGGGGAAATTATAATCTCATTGTGATTTTATTTGCATTTCCCTAATCATTTATGGCTACATTATTATGTGATAAATCAGACTGAGAAAGATAAGGACCACATGATACCATTTACATGTGGATTCACAAAAATTCAAACCCAGTGAGAAAACAAACAAAATAATATGGTGGTTATCAGGGGACTAATAGATCCAGGGATTAAACTGACATGTAAGGATATAGTAGTGAACTCATGAACACTATAATAAATATAGACAGCAATACTGTAAGACAATTATGTGAGGCTATAACTATCACTACTATAGCAATTATGTCATAAAAGATGCATTGAAAAATGTATCAAAGTAACACAGACACCTTAAATCTTTACTATATGTCAAGTATATTTGATAAAATAATACTGTAAAAAGAAAAGCAGTATTATTCTAAGGGTTCCAGTGCACATGTGGTTAGCTGTGGCAGGACAATAGTCCCTCAGCTATGGCCCATGAGTCAACAGCTCAGCCAAGTAATCCATCCAAGCAGCAGCTGCCTCTTGCGTGAAGGGTCTAAAAAGAAAGCAGGGGACCAACACAGCACTGAGAAAAATTATTCTTTGCCATTCCTTTCTTCTGTCTGATTCTCTCCTTCTGAGTCTGCTCTTGGGACTCCCATGTCCTTCAAGGGCTTGAATTTCAGTACCATGAAATCCACTGCTGGGCCTTCCCAAAGTACAGCCTCCAGGATGAGTATCAGATCAAATCTGATATGTAGATGCATTTCATGGAAATGAGATATGACCAGAGCAAGATCCCTAGGCTGCCCAACCATGACTACATGGCTCTTAGCCAGTCATGCCCTTAGAGCAAGAATAGGGAAGGACAACAGTGGACAAAAGTGAAAATTGACCTCCAAGAGCTAAGAGCTGTTCAGGGTTTCTAACAGAAGATTCCGGTCCCGCTAGTTGCTCAAACAATATCAGGTACTCTCTTATATAGTATACTAGAGAACAGAGTGGATACCTGTTGGGCACATTTATAGTAAGAGTGATAGAGAAGACAGATGACCACACAGTTAGATGGAAAAAATACTGCTATCTGAATAAACCAAGAACTGTTCCACATACCAGTAAGAAGGCTGGAATACCTTACTAGAAACCTTGACTTCTCCCAGAGTTGGCTGTGAGATTTCCTCCTTTCTTCCTATGTATAAGGATCAGCACCCTTTGACATCTATGCGCTCAGAAGTGCCTGTAGGCACAACTGGGAGAGCTGGCAGCCCAACTGGATCCCACAGCAGAGAAAGATGACTCTAAATTGGTGCCCCACTTCCCATAATGGACAGGAGACAGAGACAAGGAGGTCACCATGTTGGTCCCACAGTGGAACTATGATTCAGGGACACCTCCATAACTGAAGTGTAATTCATGGGCCAGTCACTGCAGGTATTTCCTCCAAAGAGGAGCAGTGAGTTAAGGGGTGTTTGAAGACCCTTTCCCCAGATCTAATTGCAGACTTCCCACCTCGGAGGGTGAAACAAAGATACAGGGTAGGGAGGCATGCTCCAAGATGCCTCCTGATCCTAGACTTACAACTGATTTTGAAGCTTTCTAGACCTGAAGGGACAGGTTCCAACTATTCCTTCAAGTGCACTGTGCGATTGACAACAGGCCCTCTGGGGAGCTAGGCCACTCATGTTCTGCATAAGAATTGATGTTCTTGTTTCTGTTTCTCCAGAAAACCCACGGGAGTCGTGTTTTGATCCTGGTTCCATCAAGAACGGCAGTCGAGTGGGGTCTGACCTGAAGCTGGGTTCCTCCATCACCTACTACTGCCACGGGGGCTATGAGGTGGAAGGCTCCCCCACCCTCAGCTGCATCCTGGGGCCCGATGGGAAGCCTGGTTGGAACAATCCCCGGCCAGTATGCACAGGTGGGAAAAAGGGCAGGGAGGGGCACAGTGAGCGGGTTTGGAGGGCCCAGTCATAGGGGACTGTCTGCTTGGAGGGAAGCAGCCAGACAGGGCCCATTACCAGATATTCCTTAGGTTACTGTGAATGAGGCTGGGAGTTTCCAGGGTGCTAGGCCCTGTCTGTGAGTCCTCGCTCACAGATCATATACTCCTCCTCCTTTACATAGATCTTCTACTCTCAGCATGGCCCAAACATACCAGCAGTCATTCCAGGGAGGAGATATTGAAAGATAACCTCATAGGACCAGAGACATCAGTCAAAGGGGAAGATGCTTGCCTCGTATGCAGCCTACCTGGGTTCCATCTTTGACACTCCTATGGTCCCCTGAACACCACCAGGAGTGATCCCTGAGCACTGCTTGTGGAGCTCATAAAGAAATAAATAAGCAAATAAGACCCAGATGTGCTCCTAGGCTGAGCAGAAATCTCTGAGAGGTCAGCAGTGTAAAACAAAGGTGATCAAGGAATCTGATGCTCATAGGACTGGGTTAGTCCCTGAGGGCTAAATAAAGGAAAGGTCAAAGTTCATCATAAAAAAAACTGTGGGAACAGAAGAAAACAAGGAGGTCTGATGTCTAGGGAGAGGGCTGACTGGGAAATCCACCCCTATGGAAAGTGGACCTGTGTCCTGACACTTGGGCTCACTAGGTGCCCATGCTGGACACTGACCACCCCAGTGCAGAGAAAAGCTGGGGAGCAGCAAATCATGTCAGAAGAGGGTGCTAAAAAGCTCCCCAAGATGGTGCCTCTGGGAGCCAATGCCACATTCAAAGCTGGAGGGTGAAGGCTGGCTGGAGAGCCTGTGGTGGGGGTGAGTTGGAGGCATAGGGAGGACCTTCCTATCCCCCAGGGGCATCTAAATTAGCCCCCCCCCAATCTCCCAAGGCCCAGCAGCTCAGACTCAGCCAAGTTACCTGGGGGGAGACCAACTAATGAGAGGCATCCCAGTCACTGGCCTCTAACTGATTCTCTTTCAGCCCCCTGTGGCGGACAGTATGTGGGTTCGGATGGAGTGGTCTTGTCCCCCAGCTACCCTCAGAACTACACCAGTGGACAGACCTGCCTGTATTTCGTCACTGTCCCCAAGGACTATGGTATGAGGCTTTTATATGTGTGGATGGGATGTGTGACTTCTGCCAGCTCCCCAGGCCCTCCCTGTCATCCCTCATCCCACTCCTCAGTACACCTGCTCCCAGACTAAAATGAGCAGAAAGTATAAAATATCCCACAGAGGACAGCTGGGCACTATGGCTAAGCAATACAGATGGCTACCTGACACATGATACTATAGGATTTGGGGCCTGCCAGAACCATGGTCAGGGAGAAACTGAGCAGGACAGAGGAGAAAGTATCCCAGCACAGGCCAAAGGGGAGTTGGAGTGGCAGGAAGAACTGGAAGTGCAGCCACAGGAGCCCGGGCCCCTCATTCATGTATCTCATCCAGTGATCCTCAGCACACAGAACCAGAAACCAGTGAAGGGCCAGCCAGTGCCGAAAAGGCAGAGCGACCCCTGTGTTTACAGAGCCCAAAGGTTGTTGCCATTGGTATCAGGGATAGTTATACTTCTCTTGGAGATTTCAGGAAGATTTTGTAGACCACAGGCCAATTGCTCCCAAGCAGTCAGATGGCAGGCCCTGCTGCTTACTCTGTTACCATCTCCTGCTAGGACTGGCACTATTTTAACCAAGATGGCCTTGGGATTCCCTGACCATATAGGAGAGAGCTGGGAAACCTCCAGGGGATTGGCTTCTTATTCCCAAGAGAGGGTGAAGATGTATAGGACAAGGATATGTCATCAATTAAGTACTCAGCACCTGACAGTGACCACACAGCTGTGTACTGGGGAAGGAGAGCGTGGCCCACCCCCTCCTTTGGCCTGTCACATCCTCACCCACCACTCCTGTCCATATGAGCACACAATCCCATTTTGTCTTCCTGGCAGGAGTTTGAACCCACAGATCCCAATAACAAAAGTTCAAAAGTATGGTCTGATTCAGTGTCCCACTTAGACCACAGTCCGTGGCAGGAGGGGATACTGCTGTTCTTGAATCTCTCCCATCTGAAAGACCTCAGACCTATATGACCAGCCAGGCCCCAGCTGGATCAGTTCTTCTGAGCTGAAACCTACATGTAGTTCTGGGAAGGGTAGTGATATGTTCAAGCATCTGTTCTTGGCAAGCTATGTTCAGCCTGGAACCAATTTTCCCCCTTAAATATGAAATATCCCAGTTGAAGTGGTAGTTCTAACAACCTCAGGTTCTGGTTCTTACACCCTCAGGTCCTGACTCTAGCATCTTCAAGTCTCAGTTCTATTACACTCAAGTCTCAACTCTTACATCCTCACTTCCCAGCTCCATCATCCTCTTTTTTAGCTCTTACTTTGTTTCTCTCTCCAGTGGGTCCAGTCTCACCATATCATGACTCCTGATTATTCCTATAATGTAACATTCTCCAAAATGATCTCTTTTTCTCTATTTGCTTGAGTGATTTTTTTTCCTTTTTGATTGTTTCTTCCACCAAGATACATAGTTGGTGGAAGCAAGAAGCCTGTCTGCCCAGATCCTCTGCAAGGGAGAGCATGCAGATAGTCCTTTATCACCCAGTTCACTAAGCTCCTCTGCCCTGAGTTGAGGACGAAGAACCTCTTACTCCATTCACATGAGAGACACATTTTCCACTAGGCAGCCTGCTAGCTTCAAGCCCTCAGTTTCTTTCTCCCAAAACACAACATAAGGCAGGTGTGTCTGTGCATGCACATGAGTGCCTGATTGCCTCTGTGCTCAGAGCTTGAACCAAAGTAGAGAAGAGTCTGTCCTGGTTCAGCCAAAGGGGAAAACAGTGTGGGCAGAATGATCTGGAGTCCCACTGCCTTGGAGCTGTGCCTGGTGCCACCCAACTGTGGCAGTGGTCCCTCCAGCTATGCCTGGCAAAGGGAATTGCTGAGTAAGTGTTCTGCATCAAATCACAGGCACTTAGACCTTATCTAACAGGTCAAAGCCTACAACTACCTGTCAGCCTTGAGCAAGCTGAGTGGCCTGAGGGATCTCTAATAATTTGAACTTACTATAAAATAAGGAAAATACCTGCAAGAATTACAGACCAGAGTATAAGACAATGTACATAGCCTCGTGATACACAAAGTATGCATGTATACCTGGCGCAGAATAGGTGCTTAATAAATGCCATTTGCCTTGTTTATCCATTGGTATTTTGCCAGAGGCAATGGGATGTTTATTCAGAACATAAGAATTGTTCTTTCTCCAAGAGCAGACTGATACTACTCTGCTTCCTCTTAGTTAAGGAGACCTGGTAGGTTGCAGCAATACTGGGGGGCTGGATTTTTGAGGAAAAGATGAGGGCAGATGCTGGGTTAAGATTCCATGGGGAGTATTTTCCCTAAACCCTTTCATGCCACTGCAGCTACTACCTAAGGGAAGGAACGAGCTTATCTCAGTGCCACTTTCATTAGGTTGACCTTTAAGTGGCAACCTTAGCCCTTGGCTTAAGTGAAAAAAATGCCACCCAACTTTCCCAGTTACCCACCTCCCTCTGCCTGCCTGCTCTCAGGTTGATATACTAATCAGCCAGGGCCTAGCCAACTGACCCAGAGAATCCAGGGCTTCCTGACATTTCCCTACTTTAGAGTTCCAGTCCTTGTCTTCATGTTGGTTGGACCATAGGACTTAGTTTTAAATTCTAAAAATATGTCTTCCCCCCACAGTGGTGTTTGGGCAGTTTGCCTTCTTCCACACAGCACTCAACGACGTGGTAGAAGTTCATGACGGCCACAGCCAGCACTCCCGGCTCCTCAGCTCCCTCTCAGGATCCCATACAGGTACCCGCCGTCCAGCCTGTGGTGGTGGGAATCGGGGGGTCATCAGAGAAAGGGGTTCCAGAAGCTTCTCCCATGCAATGCTTGCAGCACCCCCAGGTGGTATAACTCCTTTGGTTTATATCTTATTCCAACATGCTTTTCTCCATAGAAGTGGATGGCATTTTCATTATAGAAACTTCAAGGCAAGACAAAATAATTGTATATTAAAATAAAATAAAAACTACCCAGATAGAACCACCAAAAGGATCGGTGTACGTTTTCTTTCTGTCTCTACTCAGACTTACTCTTTTACATATTGTTTTGAACAAAGCAAAGCAGTATACATATTTTTATAAAAATATTCATTGTGTTCATTGTGTGTTTGCCATTATTTTCTTCTATAAAAAGAGTTTTGTAATGCTGCACAAGAGCCAATTGTAATTCTTTAAAATTTATGGAATGAATTTCCTATTATTGAACATTTAGATTGTGTCTAGCTTTTTATTTTAAGAATAGTAATCCAGGTATTATACATATGTCATACATATCTCTATTACCTTAGAATATCTACACAGGAAATTACCAAGTTAAAGAATTGTGAGATCTTTATGGATTTTTTTAACGCAAATTGCCAACTATTTCTCCAGAAACTTTCACCCTACTTAGTTAACTTACAATTGATGACATGTTTTGTTCTCATAAAAGGTAGGTAATTAAAAGAAAAGGCCTCATCAGTTTAAAAGTAAAAATGGCACTTCAATTTTTAGACTTGTCTTTTCATTACTAATTAGGTCAACCTTTTCATTTATAATGTGTTTACTAGTCCATGCATTTTTTCTTTGCGAATTTACGGTGAATCAGCGCGTTTTTTCATTATAATTTATCTTCTTATTTATTTAGCAAAGCTCCATATTATTATGTTTTATGTGCACTTTATGCCAAAAAATCCTCTTTAAAAGTAGCATTGAGTATTACACACTATAAAAAACCTTCCCCAACATTTTATCATTTTCTTCAGAGTGTATTTTAGTGCCAGAAAATTTAAATTACCCATATCAAATGTATCAATGTTTTCTTTATAGTTTACTTCTATGCTGGTGAAATAAATATTCTTTTGTATATCTTTTTACTACTTTTTACTTCCATTGTTTTGCTTTAATACCTTTGGCATTTATTTTGATTTATTATTTGATAGAAAATCTAACAATAATCTTTCAAATTCTGTTAATCAGTTGTCCTAACAGAATTTTCAAAATGCCAGATTTACATATATTAAATTTTTATAAAGTTCAGGTAACTTTATCCTTTTCCTCTAAATGTCTGTTTATTCTTCTATCAGAATCCAAAAACTTTAATTATTATAATGGTATCAGGGTGTGTAATTTTATACTTTTAATTGTATATAAGTCCCTGTAGACATTATTTGTTTTTCTTTTATTGTTTGTTTGTTTTGAGAACCACATCTAGCAGTGCTGAGGTGCTTCTTCTTACCCCATGCAGTGTCTGGAATCAAACTTGGGGCTGCTACATGCAAAGCATACTCCCAGCCATCGTACTCTCTCTGTGGGGCATTTTGTTTTGTGGCTACACCTGACTGTGTGCATGGCTGACTCCTGCTCTGCTTCTAGGGATCACTCCTGATGGACTCATGGGATGATATATATGCAGTACTGGGAATCAAACTTAAGCTGCCGGCTGCAAAACATGCATCTTATCTACTTTAGGTCCTATTTTTATCCTTACCTTTAGGGCCTATTTTTATTTTTAGTAGACATTTTTGTTTACTTGTGCCTCCCAATAGAATTTTAAACTACATTTTCAGATTTAGAAAAATTGCATGAGAATTTTTCATTTGGGGTCATTGATGGAACTTAGTGGTAGAATACCTGCCTTGCATGTTGTGAGACCCTATATTTAATCCCAAGCAGTGAAAAAATGTTTTTCATTGTGCTTTCATTAAGCTTAGATATGAATTTTGGGAAAGGCTCACTTTTTTGGGGGGTGGGTGGTTTGGGTCACACCCGGCTGTGCTCAGGGGTTACTCCTGGCTATCTGCTCAGAAATAACTCCTGGCAGGCACGGGGGGACCATATGGGATGCTGGGATTTGAACCAACCACCTTAGGTCCTGGGTCGGCTGCTTGCAAGGCAAACGCCGCTTTGCTATCTCTCCAACCCCAAGGGCTCACATTTTTAAAATAGTGACTCTTCTTCCCATCCAGGAACATAGAATATCTATTTGTTAATATGTAATTTTCACCTAAATAGCAATAGTTTTTTTATAAAGGAGGTTAATTCCTAAGTACTCTATGGTGACTTTTGTAGTTGTTAATATATGAATCTTTTCCAGCTATACTGGAAAATACTTAAAAAAAACTCCCTTATATTTTCTGCTAGTTTTTCTATATTAAAAGACTGATGTATTATTATATTCATTTTGTAAATGCATCGAACCCTTCATAATAAAGTTAACTCTGCCAGTTGGTTCTCTAGGCCCTTTAGGCAAGAAGCAATATCATCCACAAATAAATTCATGTCATTATTTTATCTCTTTTCAGTGGTTTTTTTTTTTTTTTCATTTTCTTCCATGGTCTGGTCTATTCCAGTATGTCAGTGTCTATATTTATAATTTAGTTTTAAAAAACCCTGTCATTCCTTTAAACTTAGCAGAATTCCTTATATAATATACTCTGAAGGTTTTCATCTCTGTGTTTACAACTACATCCCCTGCCTTTGTGATACTCAATGCCATATTCATAGTCCTGCTGGTCCTCCACCAGATCAGAGATTCTATGTTGTTTGTTTTGTATTTTATTGCTTCGACTTATCAGCTCTTCTGCAGAATTGCCATTATTTCATAATGTCTCTCCTTTTTTCCCTGCACATTATTCAGTCCTTTCTCTTCTAACTTTTTGCACAATTCTCCTTTTACTTTTCTCAGTGTAATAAAAAACACACGTCCAAAAATATATATTCACCTGTAAGCATAGCTTTGGCTTTATACCATAAATTTTGACACATCCTGTTTTCATCATCATTACTTCTAAATAAGCTACAGTTAGGTTATTTACTCTTTTTTATCCAAGAATTGTTTAAGAAGTATCCTCTCCTCCCAAAGACTTGGATTCTGTCCTTATTACATTTAATCCTTTGGGTTGGGTTCTTGCTCTTGTGATTACAGCAATGCAACCTATATCATTTCTTTTGGAGGTTAAGTGAGGGCCTCTCTATAAACCATGATTTTTTTTTAATTTCCCAAATATCTAAGTTGTTCTCGAGTATTCTCTGGCCAAAGAGTCACAGAGAGGGAAGGGAAAAATTTGGACCCTATAGTCACTTGGCTCCCATCCTCAGCTCTCTTGTTTACCAGTTAAGGGCCTGTGGGCACAGAACTTGACTTTCTGTGCCTCAGTTTTCTCTTCTATAAAATGTGTAGAATCATAGCTTTTTCTTCTAGTCTGTTAGAATTTGATGAGTTTTATAATAGCTATTGGATTCAGCTCATTCACTTTTACTATTTAAACTAGTCATATCAGTGGATAGCAACCAAATGATTTTTCTATGCCACCACCCCAAACATATATACTAAATGGAGGTTAAGTCAGAGTAGGGTGCTTTTTTAAATTTGAAAGAAACAGGGAAAAAAGACAAACTTAAAAAAGAAAGAAAAGTCAATTTCCAGGCAGATAGATACCTATACATTTTTCATTTGTAACTAGACATATAAAGTTTAAAGTATAGAATGATAGAAATGGATAGAGAAATAGAGAGGGTGTCAGGTGATAGATGGTCAAGCAGAAGGGCAAAGGAATAGCAGCACCTAATGATGTCATAATCAATGAACTCAGATAATCTCTGATCATGACAAGCCTGTGATGCTGAGGGAAGTAAACTTGTGTCCTTGTTCCTAGATGTATCAAGGGAACAAAAACCATCATGAGAGAACCAGGACTCATCTACTTTTATTGTGTCATAGCTATGAACCGACATACAATGTAATGCATTTGACACTGCATTTGCCATTGTGCTGTTGCCTTGTGTTCCTACCATTTTTGTGTCTCTGTTAACCTGCTCTCTCTTTTCTCATTGTTTTTTTCTCTGAGGGCTTTTTCTTCATAGATGTTTTCTTACTTATTTACAATTAAAATATTTGCTCTAAAGTCTGTCCTCTTATACTTTCTGCATTGCTATTTTTTATTTTTGTTTCTTACTTTCCCACACATACCTGACTCCTAATTTTTAAAATTTAGAAATATATTCAAATTTTAATATTAAGCAATTATTTTAAAATTATGGATTTTTCCCCCAAGAGCTATCTTTCTGATTTGTATTTTGCTTTATTTCCTCATTAGCAATGGTTATTGGGTCTAATTGTCTCTCTTTCTTGGCTAATAGTTTTGGATCTCCTGAGTTTTGTTCATTTTTTGAGTAGGTCTCACAGGTGTATTGCATTCTGTCACCTTTTGTGCATGCAAATGCCTTTTCCTTAACATATCATACAGATGACAGCTTGACTATGAATTATGAATCACAAACTTGTTCTTCAAAAATTCCATCAAGTGTTTCACTTAATATTACAAATGAGTCGCAGTCTACTCTGAATTTTTGTCCTGGTAGGCAACCATTCTTTTCCTTCTAAATGTCATTCATATATTTTACTCTAAAAGAAATTTAAACCCACTGTGGAGTCTGCAGCAATAGTACATGTTTTGCATGCAGTCAACCTGGGTTTGATTCCAGCATCCCATATTCTGAAGACATACCAGGAGTGACTTCTGAGCACCAAGCCTGGATCCAGAGTTAAGCCAACTATAGCTTGGTATGGCCAAAAATGAAAAACCATGTTGGGCGTATTATTAGTAGAAATGTCTTTGCCTTAATTATATTTGGCATTTTTACAAACAATTTCAGTCTGAACCTTGTCTTTAAGCTTAGGAAATGTTCTTTCTTAAAATCTCTTTCCACTTGCTTTAGCAACCCTGGGTAGGGGGCGGTAGGGGAGAGGATATGGGAACTAGAATGAGAACTGAGGTGGACGGAGGACTTTTGGGTGATGGGAGTTCCCCTGATTTTATGTCAATTTGTACCTAAAATATGATTGCCAACGATATGTAACCCAACATGTTTAAAAATAAAAAATATATTAAGAGAAAAAAATTAAAAAAGAGGATGGAAAAAAAAATCTCTTTCCCCTTCAATTTTGTCTTTCTCTGTGTGCAATATCCGATACATGCACACTGGGTTGTTTGTTTGTTTGTTCTTAATTCGGTCTCCTCTCCGTCACTTGTCAGTTCTCTCATTCTTCTAATCCCTTTATCTTTTCCTGTGGATTCAGGAAGAGTTTCCCAAATCTAATATCCATTTGCTGTGTCAAATCCAGCTGTCATGCACTGGTGCTCCTCATCTCTTTGTACTTGTGTGGAACTCATGCTTTTTCTGGGGCCCATCTCCCTCCTCTGGTTCTCAGACAGTGCTATGTTGAATCTCATGTCCTCCATGATGAAAAGCTTGTGGGGAGGCCAGTCTCTTTATTGTAATTCACAGAAAACTATTAGCTTTGACTTCTTTCCCTTGAGAGTAGAATCTTTCCTCACATCCAATAAGTAGCTTTTATGCTTTTAATCCCTGGAGAGGGAGAGCTGCAGATATCCCACACTGGACATCAAAATGGACACTGGAGGTGATAGTGTTCTATCTAAGGAGGACAACCCAAAAATGGGAGGATGGAAAGCAGAGTTTTATTCTATCCACACCTATTAAAGGAAGAGTTAGTGCCAGCTGTGATAATGAAGAGAAGCTTTTGATTTTCTTTCTTCTAGGGGAATTAGCTACTAGCTGGGGTGGAACTTCAGGGCACACTTTGCCACCAGAGCCAACTAAATCTAAATATGTTGTGCTAAATTTATTCCACACCCCCTGACTCTCTGAGATTCCAAAAATACTTGCCAATGACTCCTTGACTGGTTCCAACTACAGCCTTTACTACTTCAATACTGACTGGTCACCACTGCTCCTTTCTACTAGGGAGAACAACAACAGATCTCCTCAGAAGTCCCTCAGCCTAAGAAAGCAGAAGGGTACCCCTCTCCCCTCTGCTTCCCTGGAAAGGTAAACCTGAGAGAGACCTCACT
>PVKC010029779.1:0-15026 GCA_004027635.1 Crocidura indochinensis
CAATCCAACTCCAATTGCAGGCTCAGCTCACATGCCACCACCTGGGAAGTCCAGGGACCCTCTGAGAGGCCCAAGCCTGCCTCCTCATCCACAATGCCTGGTTGGAAAATCACCTTGTGCTGGTCTCAAATGCTCCTTGGGATGGGGTCCATTGATGGTCTCTGTCAAATGCACCCCCCTGGACCTTTACAGCACTGGATGTTTGACCAGTGGCACCTGAAGCTCATTCCTGTGTTCCCCACACCTGTCTCCTTCAGGACTTTCTCACATCACTCTACTGCAGCTTTTTGCAGGGCAGGGATCACTCCGGTGATATGTAAGCCAAATAGGTCTTAAACCAGCTCAGCCCAAGGGATGTGCAGCTGGAGCCCTTTGGGGCTGGGGAATACCTGCTCATCCCCAGCAGTTCTCAGGCCTCCACAGTCACATCCAGTGATGCTTGGAAGCCTCCAAAACTGTACCAGACAGTGCTTGGAAGGAATATGTACCTGGTCTGAATCTGGGCTGGTCTTGTGTAAGGCTTGAACCTTAGCCCCTGTGTTATATCTCTGCCCCTGCTAGTGTTTCCAGTGTCACGGGATTAGGTTTCCTTACTGCTCCCGCCTGGCCTCTGACCTTTCAACATCCACTCAGGCTACTGCTTCTATGACCCTCTCCTCTAATCCCTTTGTCCCTCAGAACAAAGTCAAGGCCGAAGACAGAATCAGCAAGAAGGTAGAGAGCAAAAAGGGCAATGGTTTTCTCAGAGAAACAACAGACCCAGATTAAAACAGTGGTTTGTCACCACGCCTGTGCTGGTCTGCAGATGAAGGGAGGTTGGAAGCCTCAGTTCTAAATGCTGGGCCATGTGCCCTGTGCAGGGCAGGTGCATTGGCAGGCATAAAAGGCTAGAGAGGTCTGCTCTAAAGAAACTGCATGTCATCAGCACTAAAGGAGCCAAAAGCATGAAGCAGGACCCCCTTCATGGATAAAGATCAGACCCCCATGTAAAACTGAACTGCACAGATGTGAACAGCCCAGGAGAGAAGCATCAGCAAGAACTAAGGGCTGTGAGAAGGTGGAAGTCTCCCAGTGACTCTCTTCACCTTGATAATATCTGAGCAACAGATTCTTCTCTGCCTTGGGCAACAGCAATTGGGGAGAAACCTATAAGACTAACTTTGCAGGGACCCACATGGTAGTACAATAGGTAAAGCACTTGCCTTTCATGTGGTCTGCCTAGGTTCTATCACTTACCCCATATGATACCCCAGCAACACCAGGAGTGATTCCTGAATACCTTGTCAAGAGTAACCCCTGAACATATCAAGGTATGTCAACTCTCCCCAAAAAAGTACCCTTTGCAGAATCAAATTGGGGGTATCCTCATTCTGGGGTGGCCTGCATTTCAACTTGGAATGTGTAATTCTTTTCTTTTACCACATCCTCAGTTCTTTTCCCTTTGAAGAAGCTCATGTTTCCTTTTTATTGTCTCTCTCTCCAACCCATAAGTAACACTATTGTACACTTAAGGGCAAGAGCTAGTACTGGGTATGGGGATGGGGCAGAAGTAATAGTACAGGAGATAGGGAAATTGCATATGACCAACCTGGGTTCGATCCCCAGCATCCCAAATGGTACCCTGTGCATGCACTGGCAGGAGTTAATTACTGAGCCTCACTGAGAGTGAGCTCCCTGCCCCTAAATGTACCAGAGTCAATGTACTTTCCTTTTGAGCAGCCAACCCCAGTTCCAATCTCCCTCCCCCAAGTACTCCTGGATATGACTCTAAAAAAACAAAACTCTTGGGAGCCGGGAGGTGGCGCAGGAGGTAAGGTGCCTGCTGCCTTGCCTAGGACGGACCACGGTTCGATCCCCCGGTTCCCATATGGTCCCCCGTGCCTGCCAGGAGCGACTTCTGAGCGCATAGCCAGGAGTATCCCCTGAGCGTCACTGGGTGTGGCCCAAAAACAAAAAAACAAAAACAAAAACAAAAAAACAAAACAAAACTCTTGCTTGGGTCTGGGGAAATGACTCAGCAATAGTCTTACACATGTGAGTCCTTGGTCTCACCTCAGCACCACAAAAATGAACAAAACTCTTCCTTGGAACTGGAACTGATTCTTGTCCCTCCCACCAAGCACTGCCTTATGGTTGTTGCTGATTACTAGATCAAGTCTAGAACCTTCCTGAGGTCTCCCCTGTGAACACCGAGTCCGCTGCCACCTCCCAGGGAAGGGACAGAAGGGCCCCTTAGCACAGCCTTACCTGAGACTCATACTTGAGCCTTCGGCTGACCTCTTTCCGGAAGACAGACAAGTGAGCAGGACCCTCTTCGCAAGGGAATGTGGCAAGGATCTGGGAGGCGTTGGGGACAGGAAATTCCTTGTCCCCGGAAGAAAGTGAGGTCGGGTCCACAAACTCGCTGAGTGCACAGACATAGGCCTCACCGCGCAGCAGGGAGATGACGGACCAGGTGACCGGGGCGACCGCTGCCCGGCCCACGATGGAGCTCAGGAGTAGGAAAATGGGAGCAGCCGAGAAGTTCTTCGTCCTGCGGTATTGGCACTCAGTCACCAAGTTCCAGGTTTGATTGTTGAGGATGATGCTGACGAGAAAGAGCACCAGGGCCGGCACCCCGATGGCTGTCAGCCCATACAGGTAGTTCCGGGCTGGTGCGCAAGGGCAGTGGAAAGCCACCACGGAGAAGAGCTCCTGGCTGCCCACGGTGCCCAGGGCCACCAACCCATTGAAGATCATCACATCCTTGCTCTTGAAGAAGAGTGACAGGAAGCGGAAGTTCTCTGCTATGAGGGCAGCCATGGCTTCAGGAGAAGGTGGTGGACCCTGCTCTGCTACTGGAGGCCTCTAGGAGGGAGGTCAGGCTGTTGGGCACCTGGTATCGGGGCTGGTTTGGGTCATCCTGTGCATTGTGGTGGCCAGCTAGGCACCTGTAGAGCAGTAGGAGACAAGGAAAGTCTGCTCTGAACCTGCAACACTGGGTGGCTCAAGAAGTCAGGCTGACAAGGAAGGAGGTCTGGGGTCAGTGATAGTCCTACCTGAGCCATCATTCTCATTCTCGGGAGAGCTGAGCTGTCCCATCCTTATCCTCACTGACTTATCCTTATCCTCTGACTCAGAAAAGGGCCAGGGGTGTTCTCTAAGTGGCAAAGCTATTAATGAAGCTCAAACCTGCCTGTCTCAAACCTGGTGGCTTTCATGAGCTTCTTTCTGGATGGGGTCAAAATGGACCCTGTAGCCTTCCAGTGGGGACTGAGGGACACTCACTGCCCTTTGGGACTGAAGGTTGAGTAATACCACCCCACTGAGGGCACAGGGGTTGAGACTTTGTGGAAAGCCTTTCCTCACAGCCTCTAGCCCAGGGGTGTAAAAGCTGGACCAGTGTCTCAATGTGTGGTGGCTGGAAATGACCCTGTGATTTGGGTGGAGGGTGAGTCCTGCCACCTTCACTCTCCTAGAGGTCAGAGAAGGCTTCATACCAGAGGCCTCATGCTCTGCTCCCAGCTATCTGCCCATGTCAGAGTTTCTTCTGGGCCTCATTCATCAGAAGGGCAAAGAAGGGCATGCAGAGAGGCCTGGGATGGTCCCTCATCTCTCATCTTGCTGGCACTCCAGGATGACACCTAGAGAGAGCAGAGGGGCAGTGTTTCTTTTTTGGGGGGAGGGGGTCACACCCGACAGTGCTCAGGGGTTACTTCTAGCTCTGTGCTCAGAAATCGCTCCTGGCAAGCCTAGGGACCATATGGAATGTCAAGAATTGAACCACCTTCTGTCCTGGGTTGGCCATGTGCAAGGCAAACGCTCTACAGCTGTGTGATCTCTCCAGCCTCCTGCGATACTCCTGCAGATGATGGCTCCAGAAGATCAGGGCCTGGTAGGGGATGTGACCCTGAAACAGAGCTCCTGTCTTACTCCTCTGAAGACCTGGGCTCAGCCACACCCTTGCTGCTCTGCAAATGGTAAATATGGAGGTGCCTGGTCAGGAGTTTTGGGTCCCATCGCAGGAGTATCAGGACATGGGCAAGAAATGTGAAGGGAAGTGAGTTCTTTATCTTTCAATCTCCTCTTTGTTCCCCATAAGACCCTGGGGAACCTTCTCTCCCCACATTCTCACTTCTTTATCCACCAGCAACATCCACCAGAACCTGGGCCCAGGCCCACAGCTGGCAGCAACAGAAGTCCTGACTGGCTGGGCTGTGATCTGAGCTCCAGGGGCATATTCTACCCAGCTCCTCCCCAGGCACCACCCACACAGTCAGGAGCCAGCATCCAGGGTGTGGCCGTCTCCTAGTCTGTGAGAAAAAAAACAAAGCCCTCAGGCTGGGGTGGACAGCAGATTGGTGGAGAACCTGCCCAGCATCTTCCTTCGGGGTCCATTCTACACCCACACCCTCCTGGTCACTGCTAAAGCTGCCGGATGGTCCAGGATCAAATTTGGTGGCCTGAATACCAGGAGCTAAAAGTGAGCTCTGATCCCAGCCACGGAGGAAAAGTGTGAGGTTCAGGACCTGGCTCCTTCCAGCAGTCACTCTAATTGCCTCTGACCTTCTTGGCTTGGGGGGTGGGTGGTTTGAGCCACACTCAGCAGTGCTCAGGGGTTACTCCCGACTCTGCACTCAGAAATCATTCCTAGCAGTGCTCAGGCAACATATGATATGCTCAAGATCAAACTCTGGTTGGCCATGTGCAAGGCAAGCACCCTATCTGCTGAGATCCAGACCTCCTATGTGGCTTTTTTTGTTTGTTTGTTTGTTTGTTTTTGTTTTTTGTTTGTTTGTTTGTTTTTAGGGCCATACCTGGTGAGGCTCAGAACTTATTCCTGGCTCTGCATTCAGGAATCATTCCTAATGGGCTCAAGGGACCATATGAGATGTTGGGAATCAAACCCAGTTAGGCCACCTGTGCAAGACAATTGCCTCACCCTCTGTGCCATCTCTCCTGCCCCATTCATGGCTTTAAAACCTCATGAGCACAGATTGTGGATGCACAAGTACTCAAATAGGGTTCCAGGGGCCGAATCACTGATGGAGTGAGCTGAGAAGGGACCAAACCCTAGCCAGGGAGTGGCACCCAGGAGGGAGGATGACAGGGAGAGGGGACCAGAGCTGAAGTAGCTTTGGCCCTGCTGTGCTCTGGGTCATACCCCAGGGTTCCCCTCTTCCTTACCGAGAGCAGCTGTGGCTTCAGGCAGCAGCTTCTCCTCCACGGGCAGGCAATTGCGGTGGAAGCTTAGAACTGTGGCCTCCGTGGGCTCCTCTCCGCTTTGCTCAGATGCAGAAGTCAGAGGACTTTAGAAAGTTTCACTCCGGAAAAGAGGAGGGCTGGCTGGGCGGGGCTTGCAATTTGGTGGGTGGAAAAGCAAAAGCAGAGGGCGGGAGAGGGAGAGCAGGGGCAAGGAGGGAGGCAGGTAGGTGCTTCTGCAGCCTCCAGAGCAGAATGTCTGGTCTCACTGGTCAGCACCAGGTCAAGTTGCCTGCAAAAGCTTAGACTGGATTCCCGATAGGCAGCAGTTGCCATGGGCAGGACATTCAAGGCCATGACGGACCTTGGGCACTCTCCCTCCTCCTGTCCCGGATGACTCATCTTCCTGTGCTGGCTCCACCCTGGTTCAGTTAAGGCTGGTGCTGCTTCAGACTTAAGGGTCTTCTGAGAGAGAGGACAGCATATGGGATGCCTGTCTTGCACAGGGTCAACCTGGGTTTAATCTCTGGCACCAAACATGGTACCTCCAGGCATCAGTCTTGAGCATTGTTGAGCCTGGCCTCAAAACTAAGCAACAACAACAAACCCCAAAACAAACAATAACAAGAAAAACTCAGAAAATTTAAAAACATATAGATAGTTAAGCAGAGGGAAAACATGAAAATGAGCATCTAAGTGCCTGTAGGGAGCTGTGACACCCCAAAAGAGCTGGAGTGCAGACTTGGCATACAAGAATCCTGGGGCTTTGCTCTTAGGTCTGTGCTCTGTCTGGTTCCTCTAAGCTCCTCTTGGAGACAAATTCAAGCACCAAGCTGGAAGTAGCCCCTGAGCATGGACAGGTGTGACCTTCTGCTCCAAAAGACAGATGTAAAGCCCAAATCTCAGGAGTGGTAAGTGGGAACTTCAGAATCTGAGATCTCTGAGGCCTTGGTTGAAGGGAGATGTTGTCTTTTGGTTTTTACTCCTGGCTGTGTGCTCAGGGATCTCTACTGGCAGGCTTGGGTACTATATGTGCTGCCAGGGATCAAACCCAGGACAGCTGTGTGCAGGGCTATCTCTCCAGCCCAGTGCTTATTTATTTATTTATTTATTCATTTTTGGTTTTTGGGCCACACCCAGTGACGCTTAGGGGTTACTCCTGGCTATGCGCTCAGAAGTCGCTCCTGGCTTGGGGGACCATATGGGAAACTGGGGGATCGAACCGTGGTCCGTCCTAGGCTAGCGCAGGCAAGGCACGCACCTTACCTCCAGCGCCACCGCCCGGCCCCCAGTGCTTATTTTTAAGATCCTACCATGTGCCAAACTCCATTCCAGATTTTCTTTTCTTTTCTCCTCTGCCTAGTGCTGAGGCCTTTTAGTCTCCACTGTAGAGACACAGGTGGAGACTCAGAGGGACTCACTGATCACTGAGCTCTGGTACTCTGCTTTCTGTCTGCCTGACCCAAGCTATGCTCTTTCTGTGCTTGGATGCCCCCACTTCTGCTAGAATATCTTTGCCCCGGGGGTTTCCCCAGTGTACACCAACACCAACAAAACCCTTTCTTTATCCCCCTTTTATGAGGAGTTGCCAGGGACCAACTCCGGGTGTGAGTCATCCCTGCACCTGGTCTCACTAGGTTTTCATTCTTGTTTCTGGGCCTTGGGGGCTAGTCTAGCACAGTTCTAGAGACTGTTCCAGCACATGCGCGAGAGAGGGGGTGCCAGGGGTAAAACCTTGATCTTTTGTATAAAAAGCCCTTCCTCCAGTCCTCTGAGCTATTTCCTTGGTCTCCCCTGGGCTCAAGGCTCTCCATCCCTCCTTCAGCAGACAGGAATCCTGGGGTCTCAGAAGGGAATGGAGGGGAAGAATGCATAGGAAGCTTGGAAACTGTCAAACCCAAGGGTTTGACCCCCAAAACATCCCCAAAGACAAGTAGAACCGGGGTCCGGGAGATAGCATGGAGGTAAGGCGCTTGCCTTTCATGCAAAAGGTCATTGGTTCAAATCCCGGTGCCCCATATGGTCCCCCATGCCTGCCAGGAGCAATTTCTGAGCATGGAGCCAGGAGTAACCCATGAGCACTGCCGGGTGTGACTCCCCCCCCCCCAAAAAAAAGACAAGAAGAACCACAATGCTATAGGACTTGAGCCACATAGAATGGTGAGTGGGACTTGGATTCCATGGAACTTGGGAGAGGGTGAGACCCCTCTTCTCCACTGTTTCAGATCTGGGGTCCTTCCCGCAGTCAGGGGGAGAATAGCAAACAGTGTCCCTCTCCTCAGAGGGGAGTGTAGTGCCACATGGCTCAGTCTGATATTATGAGCTCATGAGGCAGGAGAGGTGCCCTCACTCTCTGACTGGAGGGGGAACTAAGGCTCAGGAAACATTCTGGGGGCAGTTTGAAGCCTGCCCTGGAGGCTGGATCCCTTTATTTTATTCTGACAGCTTTTTCCATTCACATCCACATAGGCCCAGGAAAAGGGGGCAAATTGGGCTTCTGTTTCTTCTTTTGGTTGGTTGGTTTGGGGTCACTCCTGGTGGTGCTCAGGGAGCACTTCTAGCAGAGCTTGGAAGACCATATGTGGTGCCTGGATCTAACCTGGTTTGGCTGTGAGCAGGGCTAGCACCCTCCCCACCTGCTGGGCCATCTCTGACCCCAGAGCTTGTTTCTAAGGGGCCAAATCTGGGAAAGGACTGATCCCTGAGGCACAGATATGAATGGGGGAGGCATAGAGGGGTTTCTGAGAACACTCATGGGTGATCTGAATGAGTTCCTTTCACATGTTAAATCTGACCTCCTAGGGGCACTGGAGGTAAGGTGCCTGCCTTGTGTGCGCTAGCCTAGGACGGACCGCGGTTCGATCCCCCGGTGTCCCATATGGTCCCCCAAGCCAGGAGCCACTTCTGAGCGCATAGCCAGGAGTAACCCCTGAGTGTCACTGGGTGTGGCCCCCCCAAAAAAATAAAAACAAAAAAAATATGACCCCCTAAAGGTGCTTGACCAAGAGCCAGAGTGATAGCATAGTGGTAATGGTAGGGCATTTGCCTTGCATGCAGCTGATCCAGGACAGACGTTGGTTTGATCTCTGGCATTTCATATGGTTGCCCGAGCTAGGAGCAATATCTAAGCTCATAGCCAGGAGTAACCCCTGAGCATCACAGGGTGTGGCCCAAAAAGCAAAACAAAACAAAACAAAAGGTGCTTGACCAATCATGAGGGCAGGGCCAGGGGCCCCTTAGAAATAGAACAAAGTGCCATGGGCTGGGAGCCTGATCACTCCGAAATACCTTGACGAAGTGCCTTCTCCAGGCTGAACAGAAGTAAGACCCTGTGATCACTGGGATGAAGGAGCAGCTCTCTGAATCTGGTGCTGCAGCCCTTGGCCTTCCTGGGATAACACTCTGGTTCTCCTGAGTGTGCCTGACTCAGGCGGCACCTTGTCTTTTTCCCCAGGCTGAATTGTACCCTCAGGGCCCATCATAGGCCACCTCACCTCCCTCCTGAAGGACAGACAGAGTGGGGAGGGGGGGGAAACTCCTGTTCCCAGTAGCCTTCCTCACCCACTCCTTGAGCATGCACTGAGGAAACCCACTCCCTAAAGTTGGGGAGATGGACATTGCGACCCACATGACTGTGAGAAGCTGAACCAAAAAGGGAGGGTCAGGGAGGGAGGCTGGACAGGGGGATTCTGTCTCATCAAACCACATCTAGACCTTTGTTGCTAACATGGCTCATGGCCTGCTCCCTAGACCTTCCGTGTCATGTCCCAGCCCAAGAAGCGAAGCTAGGTCATGTCTCTGGTTCCTTGGAAAAGACCTGGACAGGTGGTGCAGGGCTCTCCAGGCCTGACACCCACATCTCAGGCCCACCTATTGCCACAGGGTTCAGAGGTCTGCACCCACATTCTGTCCTCTTCAACTGGGGACTCACACCTTGCTGACATAGGTGGCTACCTCTCTGCGAGGGGCCCGGGAGCCACACCCTGCCCAGCCATTGCCCACCAGCGGCTCCTCCTGGCTCAGGTGTAGGGGCGGTTTGCACTTGTGCCAGCTGGTGAGCAGCCTGTTCACCGCACCCTGATCCATGATACCGCGCAGCTTTTCTCTCTCCTCCTCCACCCTGTCAGTGGTGACGGGGGCTGTTGTGTTGATGGGGGCCGGGGCCAATGCCCCATGGGAGTGGCCCAGCTCCAGGTCCTGGTTCATGGCCTCAAAGAACTGCTGGATGCAGACCTTGGCGAAGGCCTTGGCGTGCTCCGTGCACGTCTCGTCGAAGAGCTTGCGTTCGATGTCAATGTAGTGGGACCAGTATTTGCTCTTGAGGAAGGCGGCCTGAGTGAAACATGGCCGCACAGAGCGGACCACAAAGGCCAACAGCGTGGTCAGCAGCACGAAGGACCAGCCCAGGGCCTGTGGGAGGGAAGACTGTCACTGCCTCATCTCACACCCCAAGTCCCAACCTGAGTAGATCCTGAGCAGGCCCTAGGGTCAAGAGCACTGGGCAGGCAGGAGACTTCACCTCTCAGCTGTCAAACATGTCTGTATTTTCTCATCAGGTAGACCTGGAAACCTGATGGAGACGTGAAAATTCCTAGAGTTTAGATGAAGTCAACTAATTCTCAAATGGGATTTAGTTTTTGTCTTTGAGCCATACTTGGCTTGGTGCTGGCTCTGCACTCAGGAATCAAGCCTAGCAGTGCTTGGGGAACCATATGGAGTACATAGGTTAACCACATGTAAAATAAACCCCTTATACACTATACTGTTGCTCCAAACCCTCAGATGGAATTTGCAGGTATTGTTTATTTGTACTGACTGGATCTAAGGTCAGGAGCAGAGTGAGGTCGTCTAGGGGACCCCCTGGGAGATTTGGTGCTTGCAGCTCAGGAAAGCAGGGCTTGGGTGCAGTCTCAGACTGTGAGATTCACGTGGGGTATCTGTCTTGCTTTTCAGTGCATATCAAACAAGTCCAGACCCCTTGCCCCTCGCTCAACACCCCCAGTTGTTCATACAGCCATTCACGGATGGGAAAGTCAAGGAGGTGCTTGGAATAGGAGCCCAAGGATGAGGACGTGGGAGTGAGAGCGCTGAACCTGATATTCCATCAATAACTCTCCTCCCCTGCCTTGTGGGCACCACTTCCTCCAAGTCTTCCCTTGAGGGGCCACCAGACCCTCTATCCCCACTCTCTGGATAGAGAGGCACCAGGTGGGGGCATTTGCCAGGGAAATGTACTCAAATAACTCAGCCACCCCTGCGCCTCCCATGGCTGTCCGGAGAGGAAAAGGATGCAAATCCTGGCTTCTTAGTGCGGATGTGGGGCTGCCCTGGTCTTAGACAGAAGTAAGCTTTCCACAGAGGGTGTCATTCATGGTTCCTACTTCAGGGGGTCTGAGCATGGGGCGGGGGGAACACCTCTGCTTCAGAAACCCGACTCTGGGCTGTGGAGGCAACTCAGAAAAATTACCTCGCGTGTGTGAAGCCCCCAGAATCACACATGCACAGACACACATACATACACAGACACAGACAAAAATGCAGCTGGAAAAATGAACCCTCAGAGTTCCATCTGTGGGAAACTGCCCAAAGAGGCCCCCAGACATACATATTTTGTAGGGGCTCCATGTTCCATGAGGGCCCCGGGAGTCATTGTCAGCAATAGTTGGCCAATCCACCTGATGGTTTGATGCTCTGGGTCCAGCAATGCAACTCAGCCAGTAAAAGGGTTTCCATCATCACTCCAGAAATACCTGGGAGCCCATATGATGCTGTAACATACAAGCTTGTTCCATACATACATACCATACAAACATACAACCTTGTTCCCTGAGTTCACCCCCAGGCCCTGGGGGTACCCTCAGGAGGTAAGGGAACAGGTCTCCTCCATGGCCCCAGGCCCCAGAGAGCCCTCACCTGGGAGATGCAGCGCAGGTAGCGCACAGCCACTTCTCGAACCAGCAGCCAGTCACCATCGTAGATCTCGGGACAGGGCACCCGGGCCAGCAGGCGGGCGAGTTCGGGTGCAGGCAGGCTTGGGGCCAGACTGTCATTACCCAATGCAGCCACGGGCACGGCGGTGCAGAAGGCACAGAGGAAGCACTTGCCATCAAGCAGCGTGACAGCCACCCAAACCACAGGCGCTATGAGGGCACGCTGAGCCATGGAGCAGAACATGTAGCGCAGCACGGCAGGGTCCTTGGCTCTTCGGCCAGGCGGCCGCTTCCATTCCTCGGCCAGCATGGACACGTTATTGTTGAGGACCAGACCCAGAAGGAAAAGCACCAGTGGCGGAGCCAGCAGGATGCCTGCACTGTAGGCCGCATTGTAGCCAGGTAGGCAAGGGCAGTTGAAGTCGAAGGCCGAGTAGATCTGGGCACTAGCCAGGGCCATGATGCCACAGATGCCATTCATGAAAGACTCCTGATTGGACTGCAGGAACTGGAAGACCATCCGGAACTTGTCCATCTTGGCCCCTGCCCTCCCCCCCCCACACCCCCTACCTCAGCACTGCCTCAGTCTGGCCAGGCAAGCAGCCCACTCGGCCGGCTGGGTGTCCATTTCATGGTGGGGAGGGGCGGCTCAGGGCAAGGTCCCCAAGGAAGCTAATGTTCGACACTGGCAGGAGATGAAGGTGGGCAGATCCACTAGTGCACCAGGGCACAGCTCCACCCCTCTCCCGCCCTTCAGCTTCTATCTCCATAGCTGCCTCCAGCAGGAAACCCCAAGCCACACCTGTGGCAGGAGGGAGGGTGAGGAAGGAATGAGGTTCAATATGTCTTGAGACGCCAGCTCTGGCAGGAGCAGAGCGATGGGGAGTTCAGGCCACCCAGACCCATCTCTGACCCTTTGAGGCTCCTTGGGAGGTGAGAGAGCAGTGGTGTGAGGGAGAATGCTGCCATGATAAATGAGGTAGTGCTGGAGGTGGGGATAGTGCCGATTGTGGTAGGGATGGTGCTGATAGTGGGAATGGTGCTGGTAGTGGAGGAGACAGTGCTGTGGTGGAAATGCCAGTCACTGTGGTGCCGATCACCAACTGTAAGGATGGCCAAGGAGGTAGAGAACCTGAGAATGTGACATGGAATGGAGGGAAGAGGCCAAACTTTGGAGTTCAAGGGTTAGCTCTGAGCAGTTGCCTGGTGTACGCTAATTAGCGAATCTAGATAATAAGCTCTTTTGGCTCCACCCGTCGCCCTCTGCATCCCAGATCAAAAGCTGAAGAGGTGAGCCCTAAGGTTCCATTCCTGGAGTCTGGGAGTGCAGGGTCTGTGACGGCTTAGACCAGGCCCTGGCTGGGTAGGCAGATCAAAGGAAAGGTAAGCTCAGTGAGGCCTTGGGCCTTGGGTGGTGGCTATACCTCTGGAATACAGGCAGACCCGCTTCACCAGATGGTGTCCCTCAGGGCTGTCCTGGAGGAGATCCAGGTGAGATCCAGGTAAGATCCCAGAAGAAATCCTAGACTGGACAACTTTGGTGTGGGCTGTGCCTGACTGTGGTACCATGGGTTGCAGGTGTGAGGCCATCAGGAGGTCCATTCTGTGACAATGATGAGACAGTTGGGAACTGGGTCCCTGTGTCAGGTTGGGTTCAGTCCTGGCCTTACATGACCTGGAGCTGCTGTTACATTTGAGGACAGTCGGGCTAGACAAAGGGATTTGAACCCAGCTAGTTGGGAGCTGGCCTGGGCAAGGATGAGGTTTTGCTCTTTCTCTTTTGTTCTAGTAGGGGTGGGAACCCCAGGGTCTACCACACAGGGTAGGGGTGGGGGGGATGTGTGGCTGCCTTGACCCTCAGGATAGGCTGAAGGACCATGGGGCTGTGACCTCTAGAGAACTTTATTGGGGGCTTCCCAGGGAGCACCCCATGTGGAGAGCAGGGTAAGAAGGGTCCCACCCAGAGATGGCATCCTGGACATCTGCAGCAGCAGCTGCCACTGTATACGATGCCAAGAGACTGAGCTATGGGCTGAGGCTGGGGGGCAGGGTCAGTGCCCAGGAGGAACCCTGGAGCCTGTTTTATGGGCTAGATGCAGAAACACCCACAGTGGCTGAGGGGTGTCAGCATTGACCTCAGAGACATTTTCAGAAATGTTAATTCTATATTATTTGCCAATAGGAATAGCAAGGTCAGTGGATGGCACAGGGCATAAGGCACTTGCTTTGCATCTGGCTGATCCTGTTTCAATCAGGGTCACTCATGAGCACAGAGCCAGGAATAGCCTCTGAACATTATCCATGTGATCCAACTCCTGCCTCTTCAAATTAATAAAATAAAATAATAGAAATGGTTGAATTGTAGCCTATTCTCAGGATTACAAGGATGTTAATACAGTAATTAAAAAGAGAGGAGGATGGGACCAGAATGATAGCACAGTGGGAATGGCGTTTGTCTTGCATGCATGGCTGACCTGGGTTTGATCTTCAGCCCACATGATCCCTGAGCCTGATAGTGCAGGCTCTGAGTGCAGAGTGATGGGTGTGGCCCAGAAAAAATTTAAAAAAGGAGAGGATGAGACTGGAATAGTGTGTATGCATATGCATAAGTGTTTGTGTGTGTTGTGGGGGGATGCTGGAGTTAGATTTTAAAGCCTCACACTGGTGAGGTATGAAAGAGCCCTGCACCTGAGCAGGGATAGGTCCACATTTTCTGCCCACATGTAGCAGGGCCTTGGAGACACTGAGGAAGACAGAGTCAGGCTGACCAAAACCCTCTGGAGAAGGGTGAAGGTGACCCCAAGTCCTCCTCCTAATCTCTGAAACAAGAACTGTTGGTATAATCTGTCTCCACCCTATTCAGTATTAACTCTTTTTGTTGGTTCTTGTCAGTCACTGGATGGAAGAACCTTTGGCTTGAAGCATCCTTTGGATTAGTCTCTTATCCTGCTCTCCTACCTGTTCTAAAAAAACAATCTAAAGTTGTTTCCACCCGATGATTAACAAGCACCAACAAAAGGAGTTATACTGAATAGGGTGAGACCAGTTATATCAACACAGAACCATGAATCTCTTACCTTCACCAGTCAGTGCATTACAAGAGATCTGGCAGTGGGGAGTCTCTCCTGACTGCTCCCAGGGGATCCCCAGGAATCCCAAATGTCCTAAAAAGAAACATCAGGCTACTGATGAGCTACAACAGGGGCTTAGGAGCTTGCCTTGCAAACCAGCAACCTCAATGTACCCCACCTGCATGTCCCCACCTCCTCAGCTGTTATAATGATAAATGGAAATTTACTACTTACCAATTAATAAATGGGAACGTTGACTTCTGAAAGCCTCGTGAACTTGGGCTACAGGTTGAATAGTTGAAGAATTATTCCTTTCCTGGGGCCAGGAATGTGGCGCTATAGGTAAGGTGTTTGCCTTGCAAGCGCTAGCGTAGGACGGACTGCGGTTGGATCCCCCGGCGTCCCATATGGCCCCCCCAAGTCAAGGGTGATTTCTGAGTGCATAGCCAGGAGTAACCCCTGAGCATCAAAGGGGTGTGGCCCAAAAACAAACAAACAAAAAGAATTATTCCTTTCCTCCAGAATATCTCCCCACTGTTCTGTGGGTGGTCTGGTGGAAGCTAAAGATCAAGGAACTGGGGAGCAGGGGAGCTATAGCAGGGGAGCTATAGTGCAGCAGTAGGGCGTTTGCCTTGCACACAGCTGACTCAGGATGGATCTCAGTTCGATCCCCGGCATCCCATATGGTCCCCCAAGCCAGGAGTGATTTCTAAGTGCATAGCCAGGAGTAACCCCTTAGTGTTACTGGGTGTGGCCCAAAAGCCAAAAATGAAAATAGAAAAAACTAAAAGATCAGGGAGCTGGGGGTTATTCCTTCTGGGCATCAATGCCCTCCTCCCAGCTT
>PVKC010029780.1:0-15124 GCA_004027635.1 Crocidura indochinensis
CCTCCTCCCATTGTCTCTGAAGATCAGTGCAAAAATAACTTTTATTTTTCTCAGAACCCATAGATGAGTGAGACTATTCTGCGTCTCTTTCTCTCCCAATGACTTATTTCACTCAGCATGGTAGATTCCATGTACATCCATGTATAGGAAAATTCCATGATTTCATCTCTCCTGATGGCTGCATAATATTCCATTGTGTATATGTACCACAGTTTCTTTAGCCATTCGTCTGTTGAAGAACATTTTGGTTGTTTCCAGAGCCTACCTATTGTGAATAGAGCTGCAATAAATATAGGTGTGAGGAAGGGATTTTTGTATTGTATTCTTGTGTTCTTAGGATATATCCCTAGGAGTGGAATAGCTGGGTCAAATGGGAGCTCAATTTCCAGATTTTGGAGAAATCTCCATATCGCTTTCCATAGAGGTTGAACTAGATGGCATTGCCACCAGCAGTGGATAAGAGTTCCTTTCTCTCCACATCCCCGCCAGCATTGATTTTTCCCATTCTTTGTGATGTGCGCCATCAATGTGGTAAAATTTTAATGCAGATTTCTGGGGCAGGACAGAGAACTCAAAGGTGGAATACAGGAGGCCCAAGTTTCGTCCTTGGCACTACATAGTCCTCTGAGCACAGGACTATTCCCCCTAGCGCTACCTGGCCCATTATCCCTTATCACCCCAAAAGTATGTTCCTAGATGAAAGAAACTGATGTGAAATAGATTCACTATGAATTTAACAATTCAACATTCTGAAAAAGGCATTATTATAGATGTAATAAAAATACCAATGACTGGAAGATGAGGAAACAGCAATAGAATGCAGAAAATTTTTAGATAAAAGCATTTTACACAAGGTTGTAATGTTAGGTAAATGCCATTGTGCACTGGTCCAAACAGTGGATAGGGTATTTGCCTTGCACATGGAAGACCCAGACTCAATTTCTAGCATTCCTCAACATTGCCCAGAATATTTCCTGGGTACTGAGCCAAGAGTAATCTCTGAACACTGACAAGTCTGGTCCAAAAATAAATAAATAAATAAATAAATAAATAAATAAATAAATAAAAATGCCATTAAAAGTAAAAGTTAAGGAAAGGAGCTGGGGGTGGGGGGATGTGGCACATGAACAACCACATTTGAATGTCATACCACATGTAAAACCTTTCCCACCTGGCACCAGAGGATCTGAGCAGCTTGAATCTTTGCATTTAACTGGAGATATATGGCAGGTCATAAGAGAGTGCTTAAGGAGCCCGGAGAGATAGCACAGCGGCGTTTGCCTTGCAAGCAGCCGATCCAGGACCAAAGGTGGCTGGTTCGAATCCCAGTGTCCCATATGGTCCCCTGTGCCTGCCAGGAGCTATTTCTGAGCAGACAGCCAGGAGTAATCCCTGAGCACTGCCGGGTGTGGCCCAAAAAACAAAAAAAAAAAAAAAAAGAGAGAGAGAGAGAGAGAGAGAGAGAGAGAGTGTGTGCTTAAGAGTGTGTGTAAGGGGCTGCTGAGCTAGAGGTAAGGTGTCTGCCTTGCAAGCACTAGCCAAGGAAGGACCGCAGTTCAGTCCCCCGGTGTCCCATATGGTCTCCCTAAGCCAGGGGCTATTTTTGAGCGCTTAGCCAGGAGTAACTCCTGAGCATCAAGCGGGTGTGGCCCCACAAAAAAACCCAAAAAACAAAACAAAACAAAAAGAGTGTGTGTAAATGAAGGCCTGAAAAGGAAAACAAGAAGTATTAACTAGTATTTTACCTTTATGAGCATGAGATCCATGATGAAGGCAGACAATTATAGATGGATGAGATCTTATACTCACAGTGATGGGTTTTCTGAAAAAGAACCAGCATAGTGACAGAGAATAGTGGGGGAGGGTGCTTCAGGTGCTCTGTGCTCAAGGACGCCTTCCTGGGAAAGTGGCATCTAAAAATAAATCTGAAGGCCAAGAGGACATAGCTTTGAAGAGAAGAACAATGCTGATGAAGAGAAAATCCTACAAAGAAGGTGTGGCAGAGGGTTCAGAAAGATCATAATTTGAGAATAGGGGACATGAATAAGGTCAGAGAGATATGCACAGGTCAGTCAAGCAAAACCTTCGAGTCCCTAGGATAGAGTTTGGAGTCCGTTCTCAGTTTCTAATAAGAACTCATCTAAGAATTTAACTGGTGGGTCTGTTTCAGATCAGTTTTGCTGAGGTTGGGCTAATAGTAAGTGCAAGTAGGAGTTGGAAGACTAGTTCAGAGATCTTCTACTCATCCCATTAAGAAAGTAGATAGAGATAGCATGGAGGTAGAGTGTTTGCCTTGCATGCAGGACAGCAGTTCGAATCTTGGCAACTCATACATGGTCCCCTGAGCCTGCCAGGAGCGATTTCTGGGTATAGAGCCAGGAGTAGCCTCTGAGCGTTGCCAGGTATGACCCCCCCACCTTTAAAAAAAGAGAGAAAAAGAAAATAGATGACACTAAAGAAGTTGCCCGTGAAAATTATTTGGGCAGAATTGCAAGAGGCTTGATATTAGGTGAAAAAATGGTTGAATGATGGGCTAATGCTCAGATTTCTGCTTTTAAGTACTAGAGAAAACCTGCTATAATTAGTATAAAGGGGAAGATCATACATAAAGAAGTTGTCAAGTTATCAGTAAAGTTTGGGCAAATACATAGGCATATAGATATTTATGTTCTCTGTTTCTTTTACTTGGTGCCATTACTTAAATGTCAGTGTGATTGCAAAATATGGTATACAAACCACATGATACATAAAAATCTGAATTATCATCATAATGCTCCACCCAGTGGATACTATTCTGATCCTTAAAGTAACAGTTGTGACATCTTTGTTTTATCTAATTTGGAGCATGACTATCATAGGCTCTTCTGGTTGTGTAAACTTATTAACAGAGGGTTTGGTCACTAGTTTCTAGGAGATCACAGCTGCAGAGTATCCAGTCTATGTTTGCTTGCATGTTAGAATAATCATGGTTCGAGACAAATGACCTATCTGGAAAGATTAATAAATAGAATAATCCAGTATGAATACTCAATGAAAGTACTGAGGGTCACAGAATAAATAATTCCTTGATGGGCCACTTTTGCATATAGAGTAATATTTTGGTTTGGTTTGGTTTGGTTTGGGGATTGTGCTTAAGATCCACCCATGTTCAGGGATCATGCTTGGTATGCTCAGTTATGCTCAGGAGATCCTATGAGGTGCAGGGCATCAAGTCTGGGTCTGTTGTTGTGAGCAAGGTAAATCTGTACTGTAACCCCAGCTCCCATGATCAAATTTTGTTTATTTTTTACTTTATTTTATTTGGGGTTTTTTTTTGTTTGTTTGTTTTTGGATCACACCCGGCAATGCTCAGGAGTTACTCCTGGCTCTACACTCAGAAATCACTCCTGGCAGGTTTGGGGGACCATATTGGATGCCAGGATTCAAACCACCATCCTTCTGCATGAAAGGCAAACACTCTACCTCCATGTTATTTCTCCAACCCCTTTTGGTTCGTTTTTTGAGGCACACCTGGATGCACTCAGAGCTCTACACTCAGAAATCACTCCTGGCAGGTTTGGGGGACCATATTGGATGCCAGGATTCAAACCACCATCCTTCTGCATGAAAGGCAAACACTCTACCTCCATGTTATTTCTCCAACCCCTTTTGGTTCGTTTTTTGAGGCACACCTGGATGCACTCAGAGGTAACTCCTGGGTCTGCATACAGAAATTACTCCTGGCAGGCTTGGGGGACCATGTGGGATGCCTGGGATTGAATGTGAGTCAGCTGTATACAAGGCAAACATCTTACTGCTGTGGTATCACTCCATGATCCATCCCCATGATTAATTTGTAATGTTTGAACCTGGGAGTGACTTGTCATTTCCTTCCTCCATTGGCCAGTACTGAGTCAAAGGATACCAATAATTTGGGGGGAAAGTTAGAAAAAGTGCTTCCCCAAGTGTCCAGTAAAAGAAAAATAAAATGAGTCTTTGTAAAAATGAAAATAATCTCAATTACTAACAAGTAAGAATAGTTTATAAAATAGTATCTCTAGACTTTCTCTGCTACTGTTTCTCTGAAATGCCTAAAAGAGAAAAAGAAGTTAGGGACAAGGGTATTAATGGGTCAGTAAAACTTTTTGCTATAGTCTTGGACACATAGGATATACTTAGAATTGGATCTCTGAGTTGGATGACCCCTCAGAATAATGAGGAGGTAATTATCTTTTTTAGAGGACTAGAAAAGAGATTGAGGAGTAAGTGGAAGCCAAAAATGGAGGAAGGAGAAAGTAGGAATTGACAAAAAGGCCAAATATCCTAGTTTTAAAATTTACAATGGTGATCAAAGGAAGACTGGAGAGAAAAGTTTTACTTCTGAACTAAAAGCAAATGTCATTGTCCTAAGTGAACAATTTGTATCTAGCAGAAAAGTAAAGTTTACTTCATTCACCTGAGGTTCGAAAGTTCCAAAACGAAGATCATTTCTGCAAATAACAAAAAGTTCTCTCTGGAAGCATTTCCAAGTTAAATGTTAAGGATAGAGGGTGGTAATATTTGGAAATCTGCTGAGGAACTAATGCCAGTTAGAAAAATGAAACTGTACCTTGCCTTCTGATCTGGGACACACACTCAGGGTTTGCTATGAACATGCCATTTTCCTAAGACAAAAACCAAATCCTTTCAGCTAGGAATCTTTAAGGGGCAGAAATCAAAGAGAACAACAAATTCCCTTCTGTTAACTTTAGCTCTTGGCCAAGTTCCCTGTACCAAGACAGATTAATGAGAAAAAAAAAACATCAAATTTAACTGAAGTTAATCAACACAAGCCCCTAATGCAGACATGTAAGACCACCACCCCCCAGAGAAAACTATGTCTTAGAATTTAGGATTTAGGATTGAGAAGGCTTAGATCTCCAGCTTGAATATCATCTTTAACTAAATACAGGAGAAAGAAGGCTTTAGAAAAACCAGATATGGGGAAGTTACCAGGAAAAGACAGAGTAAATAAGAGAGTTTTATATGTATGCAGTTTGCTGTATTCCTTTTTTTTTCCATAGCTGGAAATGCTGGGTGGTGTGCCACATGTTTTGTATTGCTTTATCTTCTTAATATAAGGACCACACATGGCAGTGCTTGGAGGACAGCAGGGTGTTGATCTTGGGATATGAAAATGGGGTGCTAGGGATTGAGTTCAGAACTTCTCATGCATGGTAGGCATAAACTCTATCTCTTTCTTCTTCCATCTCCCTTCCTCAGCCCTTCTTCATTTCACAATCTCTTGTGATTTATAGTTAAAATTCTCTTCTTGGGGGGCCCGGGAGATAGCATGGAGGTAAGGTGTTTGCCTTTCATGCAAAAGGTCATTGGTTCGAATCCTGGTGCCCCATATGGTCCCCCGTGCCTGCCAGGAGCAATTTCTGAGCATGGAGCCAGGAGTAACCCCTGAGCACTGCTGGGTGTGACCCAAAAACCAAAAAAAAAAAATTCTCTTCTTGGAACAGAACGGGTTACACTTATAGAGATTTGCTTTGTAGATGTGAATGTCCCTCTTATGAAGGTAACTTTAATCTGTTTTCAGAACTTTCATGGGTCTAGAGTTTCTCAAAGTAATCAGCTCAAAATAGTTTATATACCAAAGAGGCATAGTTGGAGGTAGGGAGTCCATTATCCTACACTTAGAATTTCTTTTCCGTTCTTGACCTCTCCGAGCTTTGTTCCTGCCACCACCTTGTTTATCCCATTCTGAATTTTTAGTGTTCCTAGAAGATTCTGACTGTGTGCTGCCCTGGGCATGAAAATCTTAGAACTTATTGTTCAGCTAAAAAAGCACTTCCCTGCAGTGTCCATTGCACTAATTCCCTCTCTTCTCAATGGCTATCACCCTGCCATTCTAGTTATTACCTTTGAGGAAACATGCAGAACTGAATGGTTTTTAGAAGGTCTATTGTCTGTCTGTCTCCCTGCATTAAAATATGAGCTCTTCAAGGGCAGAAATGACGAAGGTGTGTGTGCAGCAGGGAGACTAAATTAGTGAAAGCATTTCAAGTCATTTTGTATTATTTGGGGTATATATCAGGTTATGAACAGTGGTAATAGCATTAATTCAACCATAAATCATATTTGTTGGTTTTTTTTCATTAATTTGTCTGGGGTGTTTTTTTCTTCTAACAATAGTGAACTCTGTAAAGAACATGAGCTTTCATTTCATCTTGGGAAAACCCTTAGATGGAGATATACCAGGATGCTGCACATTTTACTCCCTATTCTGCTTAAAAAGTGGGTTTTAGAGATGCTTAATTAATTAGGGGCACCTTTTGTTATTGATGAAGGAAGGCTAAATTTTGCCTTGTTTGCCTTTGGAGCTTAAAAGCTGGACATTTTAGAACCCCCCTTTTTAAAAATGTCAATTTATTTTTATTTTTTATGCTTTATTTATTTATTAAACACTGTGAGTTACAAAGTTATCCATAATTAGGTTTTAAACATACCTAACCACAGATCCCACCACCAGAGTCAACTTTTCTCTACCAGGCATCCTAGGTTTCCTTCCCTCACCCCCACATGCCCTCCACCCCATCTCACCCTCCTATTTGGACAGGCACCTTTTTAAGTTTGGTTGTTAAAATTTGGGTCTCTTGATTTCAATGTTGTTAACACTGTAGTTTGGATATTTAGCTCTTTCATTCCTTAGCACCACTGATGTACCTGAATTCCTTTGTCCTTGCCCCATTACTTCTTGTCTCTCCCCTCCTCAATTTCTTTTATTCTTCTCCCTCTACTTGGGGTCAAAGATGGTGTAGACATCCCTACTTTAAACCCTCAAACAGTTACTCTAAGTACCACATATAAGCAATATCATTCTGTGTTTATCTTTCTTATGGCTTGCTTCTTTTAACATAATATTATTCAGTTCCATTCACGTTGCAGCAAATTGTATAATTTCATTTTCTTAAAAAATTAAATATAGATTTTCAGTTGCTTTGATGTAGTAAAAGGCACAGAATAAAAAAAAGCCATTGAAATCATTTTAGAATTATACTGAATCTTTGAGAGAACAGATGTATACTGGAGAGTTGTATAGATGACATTTTATGCAAATTGCATTTTGATATGGTGGATGAGGTAACTGTGTTTAGAAGCCCTTCTCTTTCTCAGGAACATTTTACCTTCCAGTGAATGAATGATCACATAATTAACCTGTGCCACAGTTGCTAATTAGACCCCAAATTCAGAGACTTTGCATTTGTTTAGCAATTCCTTAAATACCTCAGTATGAAAAACAAAACATTTTCCCTTTAAATAAGTTGTGATAGACATTTTTGATAATAACTGAAACATCTCAGAAATTAGCTAAAAAAAAACCTAAGCCAAAGGCCTCTCTCTCACCCCTTGCTTGCTACTTGAGTCTGCACACAAATAAAACCAGCCTCAGCCTTGTCACTCACACTCCATGCTGAGCTCAATATCAAAATTGATAGCACGGCCAGGTCCCAGTCATTAATTTGGTTATATTCAAAATAGGTAAGAGCAGTGGGGCATTTATTTATAATTTCACTTCCATTTGTAATTCTTTACCCAATAACTTTAGTGCATTAGGCCCCTGCTGCGCTTTATTAGAACATCAGCTGTAATAAATAGCTTCTCTGCTATGTAATTACTTGCCACACGGTGGGAATTTTAGTGAGCAAATTGATAAAAACAAGAATATGATTTTCCTCAAATGCTGAATCTATCTAGCTTCTCCTCATTGAGTAGGATTATCTGTTTCTTAAGCAATGTTAATGGTAGCCACAAATATAGTTGCTATTTTGGAAACACCAACCTGGTAGTGGGGTGGATACATATGATGGTGCTCAGGGATGGCTCTTGATAGGGCTCAGGGGACCATACCATATGTTATTCATGAAAGAAAAGCACCTTACCTGTTGTATATCTATCCAGCCAGGGAATACCAACTTTAATGTTTTTTTTCTCCAGGGTAGCCATGTGAGGTTGCCATTTGAGATGGGATTTCCTTGTCACTCTGACCTTCATCAAATGATTCAATCATGATTGCAGGTGGGGATGCTTCCTTCCTACCACTTTCCCTGCTGGAGTATCCTAATTAACCAGCATGTCAAAATTGAGAAATTTCTGAAAAAATCCCCCCTACCCTTCCTTCAAGAAAGGACCTATTTCCTTAAGTAATATACTCCATCAATTTAGACATTATGTTTCAGTTCCAGTTCTCAACAAGAAGCTTCTCCACATGACAGAGTGTCCAGAAATGCCGGGGGTGTGGGGGGTGAGATGAGGGGGGCTCCTGCTTCCCAAGATGAATATTGTCCACACTAAAGAAGGAATAAGGAAGGATTGGAGGGGGGCTGGGAAATGAAATCGGATTAATTTACAAAGTCATGCAAAGCTTATATCTTTTTTTGTTTTGTTTGTTTTGTTTTGGGGCCACACCAAAACAGGAGTAATGGGTTACTCCTGTCTATGCGCTCAGAAATTGCTCCTGGCTTAGGGACCATATGGGTTGCCAAGGTCGTCCTGGGTCAGCTTTGTGCAAGGCAAATGCCCTACTGCTGTGGTATTGCTCTGGTTCCAATGCTTATATTTTTTAAAATAATTACTTTATTTAAACATAGTTGTTACAAAATTGTTCATAATTCAGTTTCAGTCATATAATATATACCATCCTTCACCAGTACACTTTTCCTGCCACCAATGTCTTCAATTTCCCTCCTACCCACTCAAAGAAAGGTTTTATCTTATCAGGAAAAAAAATGGTAGTTTCAGGGTTTAGTAGAAAATTAGGATTTGGGGAGGGGGAGTTGGGTCACACCTGGCAGTGCTCAGGGGTTACTCCTGGCTCTGTGCTCAGAAATCACTCCTGGCAGGCTCGGGGGACCATATGGAATGCTGGGATTCAAACCATAGTCCTTTTGCATACAAGGCAAACGCCCTACCACTATACTATTTCTCCGGCCTGAAAACTAGGATTTCTTAATCTTAAAAGTGCTAACAGTTTGAATTTTGTGAAAGCTTGCTTGTGTTTTGTTTTGCTTAGGGGCTACACACAGCAGTTCTCAAGACTTATTCCTAGTTCTGTCTGTGCTCAGGGCTCAATGCTGGCGGTTCTCAGTGAACCATATGTGATACTGGGAATTAAACCAAGCTCAACTGTCTTAATTCCTGTACTATTTATCCTGCTCCAATACTTCCAGCTCTGTGTTCAGAAATCACTCCTGGTAGACTAAAGATATGCCAGGGATTAAGCCTAGGTCAGTCACATGCAACGTAAATGCCCTAATCACTATACTATCACTTTGGCTCCAATACTCTCAATTTTTGTTCTTATAGGTAGTTTAGGGAGTGGTAAAAGCTTGTCAGGAGGGAATGCAGGGCCATAAGTGACCAGTTTGAAATAACCCACCTGTCAAGGTGAATGATTACATATTGGGATGACCTGTTCTAAAACACCTTGGAGAGGCAAGTAAATAGTGGTTTAGTGTGGAGTTATAGAGTTTTAGGACCAGTAGAGATGTGTGTGTGTGTGTGTGTGTGTGTGTGTGTGTGTGTGTTACTTCTCAAGCAGTGTCAGGTTGTCTGGGAGCCATTTATGGCTATATTTAGCCAATTGGGTCTAATGGTCCCATACTGGTCCCATGCTGAGACCCAACAAAGGGGTTGAAGGAGGGACTACAGGTGGTGCTTGAAGTGCTCCACCTCACTACACTTCCCATGCAGTGCTGGGGAAAGAACTTGGTTCCTGCATGTGTAAGGCACATTTATCATTGACCACTGAGCTCTCTCCATGGTTCCTGAGTAGTGCAGTTTTAAAATTTGTCAGGAGTGATAGTTGGAAATGATCACTCTAAACAAGAACTAGGTGCTGAAGGGTGGCAAAGTGATATGCATGATACCCCTCTCGTAACAATATAGCAAACCACTGTGTCTAAAAGGAAATAAAAGGGAGAAAGAAAAAATGTCTGCCATAGATATAAACTGGGATGAGACTAGGGAGGAGGGCAGGAGAGAAACTGGGGACATTAGTGGGGGAAATGTGCTCTGGTAAAAGGATGGGTGTTGGACATTATATGATTGAAACTCAACTGAACGACTTTGTAACTGTGTATCTCATGGTGATTCAATTAAAAATTTATGTGAAACATTTTTGTCAGAGTCAGGGATAGCTCAATGGTACTTACATATGTTCCTCAGAACTGCTAAAATAGGAATAAAAAGCTAAAGAAATATACATATTTAAATTAAATATGTTCTATAAAGAAGTGTTTCATAACCAGTAAAGGAAACTCTCCTCTTGTAGAGGCTCTTCCTCCTTCAGTTACCAACAGAGTAAACAGCATGTCCTTGTCAAAACATGTTCATCTAGTTTATGATAGATAAAGTAGGAATTGACCCATGAAAAAAATAGTCAAGAATTAATTGTGTCTACTAGGCTGAATTATTACTGGGTTATGGCTAGCTGTTTAGTAAAACCCAGGGTGTGGATTTCATCAGAGGTCATTAAAGTCAGCTACACTGCCCAAGTTGAGGTCACCAGCAAAAGGGGAAGGTGGGGAAATAGGTATTTCTGACTCTATACATATATAAATATGATTTATCATGAAATATTTGTGTTGATATGATCAGCACAGCCACAATATTATAAAACTTAATATTTACTTAAACTGTATTTGCATTTTGTTTTATATGGTTAAGGACAATATGTCTTTTGTAAGTAAATCTTCCTGGCCTGTCTACCTCATGACTAACTACATGACAGTTGGTGTTACAGGCACTTCTTGTTAAATGGTGAAAGGGATTATCTCCTTTTACTTGGTACCTAATTGAGGAAGTCGCAAAAAGGCAAGACAGTGAATGATCAAATACAATGCCTCAGCCCTATATTTGGCAATGGTGAAAGGCTTCAACTTACCCAACGAGTTCATCCTGTTTTCACAAGTTAATGGGGGTAAATGTGAGGCTGTCATGGATAGAGAAAGTATTTCAGGCTTCTCTTTGGGAATCATGACTTCCTGGGCTGCTTTTACTCTGATAAGTCGACTTTTCTTGGTCTTGAAAACCCTCTGCGTTCTGAGCCTGTGTCACTGCACATGGTTGCTTCATGTGCTCTTCTGGCTGTCTGAGCTGAGCTAGATAACAACATCTATTTCTTTGATATAGTCCAGAGTGGATCCAATGTGGAAAATAATGAACTTATTGGGAAGATGTAACTGTGTTCCTTTTGAACTCACTTTGATTTGATTTATTAATTCTTTTTGCATGCACTGTTCATGAGTTAATGAGGGCCAGCTGGTCTGTCTGCTTGTAACCACAGATTTCCCTGGCCTTGTGAAAGGAGTGAAGGAAACTGAGAACTGCTGCATGCACTCCTGTGCTTGGGACTTGTAGGATGGCCCCCAAAATGCCCATTTTTATTCTGTAAAGATACCCAGAGATTATTTTCTCAATATATGTCACTTTGGTATATGGAGCTAAAGTAAATCAAGGTCCATCAGGAAAAACTGATGCCTACTGACACTTTAAAGCAGTTTGTATCGGGGCCCGGGAGATAGCATGGAGGTAAGGCATTTGCCTTAAATGCAAAAGGTGATCGGTTTGAATCTCGGTGCCCCATATGGTCCCCCGTGCCTGCCAGGAGCGATTTCTGAGCATGAAGCCAGGAGTAGCCCCTGAGCACTGCTGGGTGAGACCCAAAAACCAAAAAAAAAAAAAAAAGCAGTTTGTATCAACTTTTTCTAGCCATAGCTCTCTTCTGATGCTATTTCCTTCCTGTGCCCTTAACCTTTACCCTGTCCTATCAATTGGTCCATATATTGGCCATTTGTCTCTGCCTTTGTCATCTGAGAAGTCTGTTGACCCTCTTGTTATGTTATTCTTCAAGTTGCTGATAAAAATATTAGCATCAGGGCCCGGGAGATAGCATGGAGGTAGGGCGTTTGCCTTTCATGCAAAAGGTCATCGGTTCGAATCCCGGTGCCCCAGATGGTCCCCCGTGCCTGCCAGGAGTAGCCCCTGAGCACTGCCGGGTGAGACCCAAAAACCAATATATATATATATATATATATATATATATATATATATATATATATATATATATATATATATGTATATATATAAGCATCAACATTGATGTTGATGCCTGGTGCCTCAGACTTTGATATCTCTTTGAGTGATGTGTACCACCAGTGGCTCTCTCTTGGATGTCAGATTCAACAGATTGAACCAGAAGAAATGATTTTTGTTATTACCATTTCATGTCACACTTTAATGAGACACTGTCCCACAAAGTGGAACACTATTAATGAAGCCTCTGGATTGCAAGAAGTAAATTGCAGTAATGACCTTAAGGTGTTAAACAGGAGCTGTATAAAGAGTAAAGCAGGTAAGATACTTCCTTGAGGCACTGGCGAAATAGCATGGAGGTAAAGCATTTGCGTGCCGAAGGTCAGCAGTTCGAATCCCGGTATCCCATATGGTCCCCTGAGCCTGCCAGGGGCGATTTCTGAGCATAGAGCCAGGAGTGGCCCCTAAGCGCTACTGGGTGTGACCCCAAAAAACAAAAACAAACAAAAACAAAAAAAAGATACTTCCTTGAACATGGATGACACTGGTTTAGTTTCTGAGTACATATGTGACTGATCCTTAAGTGCAGAAATAGGAGTAAACTCTGAGCACCACTGGGTGTGACCTACCCACTCCTTCATTGCTCCCTGGCAAAAAAGAAAAGTAATATCAAACAGGTATGAGCCAAATACTTACTTTAAACATGCTTGAAGAGTTCCTAATATTTCCTTAGAGCTGCTAGATTTTATTTTCTATTGTTAGGAAATGTCAAAAGAATGTATTCTGTCAATCAATCATTCCCCTCCAGCTTCTTTCCCATGACAGACAGAAAAGAGGGAAAGGGGAGATAAGTATCTTGTGGTTCATTTCCTAGATTTTATCCAGAATAGGTAAGTCCTGCCTCCTGCACCTAGGTCCTATGAATAATAAAGGTTATACTTCTCCAAGTAAGATTCATCCAAATGCAGATGAAAAAGGCCTAGAGTTTTCTAATAATGATGTGTTTTGTGCCACAACTGGATGTGGTAAACTCAAACTTCAAATTAAAATCTTATATAATAAGGGAGATGGAAGACTGGGAGGTGGCAAAAGAGTGTAATATTGTTGGTAACAGACTGGCAGGACAAGAAGACTAGGAAACTTGGGGCCCAGGGATGACTCTGGCATAGATTGGCTTTCCTGAAAATGAGGCCAAGGGGCCAGAGTGTGGCAAAACGGTAGGGCATTTGCCTTGCACGGGCTGATCTAGGATGAAGTGCGATTCGATCCCCCAGCATCCCATATGACTCCCCAAGCCAGGAGCGATTTCTGAGTGCATAGCCAGGAATAACCCCTGAGCTTCACAGGGTGTGACCCAAACACCAGAAAAAAAAAATGAGACCGAAAGTCTATTTTCTGGTGCACTATCAAGGCAAGGTCCTGGTTCAAGTGTATTCAAACACAGCTAAAAATGTGGGAACACTACAGCCAGTGTTCTGGCCTGGCAGCACCATGACTAATTTGACGCAGGTCATCAAAACAAAAACAAAAGTGATGGGAAGGGGAGGAGGTGAAAACCAGCTGAAACAGATGAGCTGTATTCTTGCCTAGACGCTGACCTTCTTAGCACTGTAAAGTGAACAGAATTTGAACTCCATTTTTGTTTCGTTTTGTTTTGGTTTAGGGGCCACACCCCACAGTGCTCAGGGACTACTCTTGGCAAATTGCTTAGGGAGTTATGTGGTGTCAGAGATAGAACTCAGGCCTCTTCCCATACAAAGCATGTATTCCTGCCCTCTGAGTCATCTCCCTCTTCCAAAGTGTGTATTTCAGCTCCCCACCTTTTTTGTTTTTTGAGTCACACCCGGCAGCGTTCAAGGGTTACTCCTGACCCTAAACTCAGAAATCACTCATTGCAGGCTCGGGGGACCGTATGGGATGCTGGAATTTGAACCACCATCCTTCAGCATGCAAGACAAACACCCTGCCTCTATGCTATCTCTCCAGCCCCTATTTCAGCCCTTTGTATCATCTCCTAAACCCAGAACTTCTGAACTCTGAATTCCGTTTTCCTCACTACTCAGGGGGCACCCCCTCATTTATTAGGGTATCATGGGAACTGAGGGGAAACAATGAATGGGAAATTGCCTCAGCTGAGATAGGCAACATTTTGATTAGGGAGGAACCACTGAGCCTGCATTTCAAACATTCAGCAAGTGTTTCTTGCTACTGATTCTTTGCCCAATGCTCTGCATAATTCTTCCCATCAGCAAAATTCTTTGAAAATCTCAGGCTGTCTAAAATGCTACTTGATTCTGATGGGAGAGAAAAGCTGCTCCTGCAAATCTAACATAAGCCGGGACCACCTTGAGGCCCATCTCTTCAGTGGGTGTTGATAAGAGATGTCAGAATAGAAAGAATTGGAAGAGTAATTCTGAATTTTTCCAAGACAGAGGATATAGTCTGGAAGGAGGAATTATGTGCCTTCCAACACAGAGAAAAATCCTCAAATCTTCTTTAGACAATCTTCTTCAAGGCCTGTCAATAAAGCAGCTGCTCTCCCTATGTCTCTAGTCTTTCCCCAAATCCTACTGCCACCTCTTGCATTTTTTATTTCAATGTGGATGATTATCTAACATGTCTCTCCACTCATCATCCTAACAGCCTACTGTAGCCCAGTAGCTCAGCTGTTTGTTTGTTTTTTTTGTTTGTTTGTTTGTTTTTTGGGTCACACCCGGCAGTGCTCAGGGGTTACTCCTGGCTCCATGCTCAGAAATTGCTCCTGGCAGACACGGGGGACCATATGGGGCACCGGGATTTGAACCGATGACCTTTTGCATGAAAGGCAAACGTCTTACCTCCATGCTATCTCCCGGGCCCCTGTTTGTTTGTTTTTGAGCCAAACCTGGTGATGCTCAGGGGTTACTCCTGGCTCTGCACTCAGAAATCGCTCCTGACTATGGGATCCATATGATATGCTGGGGAGCTAACCTAGGTTCATCCTGGTCAGCCACTTGCAAGGCAAATGCTCTACCTCTGTGCTATTACTCTGGCCCCATAGTTCAGCTTTTTTTTTTTTTTTTTT
>PVKC010029781.1:0-15020 GCA_004027635.1 Crocidura indochinensis
GCCACCGCCCGACCCAGTTTCTACTTTCTTAAGCTAAAGATTTACTTAATTTGTGTTTGTCTTTTATTCCCTATTTCTTAGAATCAAATTTTGGCAGCTCTAGTCATCTGACTAGCTAATAATGTGCTAGTAATAAACATTTATCCTTTTATTTTAGTTTGGTTTTTGGGTCACACCTGGCAGCGCTCAGGGGTTACTCCTGGCTCTACGCTCAGAAATCACCCCCAGCAGGCTCGGGAGACCAGATGGGATGCCGGGATTCGAACCACTGTCCTGCATGCAAGGCAAATGCCTTGCTGCTGTGCTATCACTCCGGCCCCCCATTTTATCCTTTCAAATGAGTGCTTTGAGGGTTCACCCCTCTTCATTAAATTTTATATTAGAAAAATACAAAACTCTACAAAGGTATCATCAGATTCATTGCTCTCATAATGCTGCTATGAAAGCAAATTATTTGTCTCAGCAAGTTTGTTTGTTTGTTTGTTTTTGGGTTTTGAGTCACACCCGGCAGCACTCAGGGGTTACTCCTGGCTCTATGCTCAGATATTGCTCCTGGCAGGCTCAGGGGACCATATGGGATGCCAGGATTCGAACCACCAACCATCTGCATACAAGGCAAATGCTTTACCTTCATGCTATCTCTCCAGCCCCTGTCTCAGCAATTTTTGAGTGGGTCTCTATTACTAAGTCTATTCACTTCTTTAGTCCCCATAAAATCACTATTTAGAAACATAATGTTTTTATGTCCTACATAGAGGTCAAAGTTATTTCCACATTGCCTTGAAATGTTTTTAATTTTATATTTAAAATAAAGAGGAAGTTGCCACAGAAACTAAAATTCATCCATTCCATCAAACAGTATATATCTGTGTTCCACTGGAAATCACATTGGGTTTCTTCTGCTGCCATTCCAGAAAATGCATAGAAACTTTGCAAAGTCTAATCTCTCTGCTTTATTATTCTGATGGCATCTTAATTATGTCCTGCTTCTGTTACCATTTAGGCAAAGAGGCAATTTACACAATTCCAGTGAAAAACATCCTTGCCGTGGAAAAACTAGAAGAGAGCTCTTTCAACAAGAAAAATGTAAGTTGCACAAATACTTAAGAAAGCCTTTCAGGGGCCAGGTGGTTGCGCTGGAGGTAAGGTGCCTGCCTTACCTGCGCTAGCCTAGGACGGACCGCGGTTCGATCCCCCGGTTTCCCATATGGTCCCCCAAGCCAGGAGCGACTTCTGAGCGCGTAGCCAGGAGTAACCCCTGAGCGTCACTGGGTGTGGCCCAAAAACAAAAAAAAACAAAAACAAAAAAAAGCCTTTCAGAGGCCAGAGCAATAGCACAGCGATAGGGCGTTTGCCTTGCATGTGACTGACCCAGGATGGACCTTGGTTCAAGGAGCCAGGAGCGATTTCTGAGCCTTTCAAACTGTAGATCATTAATTTTTTTGTCATTAATGACCCATTGCTGGCCAATATTGTCTGGAAATAATTTATTCATGAAAAGCCATTATGTGCTAGTAACAAATAGCACATTGGTTGTGCATTTAGAATACCACTTAGACTTTCTTGATTATTATTGAATAGACGTGTGTGGTTTTTATACTTGCCTTAACCTTTTGAAGATATTTTCTCAATACTCTGGGCTGGAGAGATAGTACAGTGGGTAGGCGGCTTTCTTTGTGTGTGGCCAACCAAGGTTCAATCCTTGGCACCCCATATGGTCCGAAGAGTGCCAGGAGTGATTCTCGGGTGCGAAGCTGGATAAACCTTGAGCACATTTGGATAAGACCCCAAAAATAAAAAAAATAAAAAAATTAAAAAAAAAGATACTCTTCCAATGCATGTCAGACTTCACAGCTTGGTGTTCAAGTTAGAACACATTTGAGACCAATCTGTACAGCCTAATGTGTTACCGTTCTCTGTATGCCAGCAGTCAGCCAGCGAAGTGCTCCTCTCTTCAGCTTCCCACTGCTTTGCCTTTCCTCCATCTGAAATTATCTTTATTCCTGCTGGGACTCCAGTTTAATCCTATGGGTAGCTATGGCTTCCAAAAATATATAATGTTATACACTACTTAATGTACAGTATATATAAGTATATATGCTTATATATATTAGTACTTACATATACTTAATATATACTACTTAATGTTATATATGCTATTTAATGCCATGTGACTCAAATTGTCCTTAGAATTAACTTAGTAAGAAATGATTCATTGAGCCCGGGAGATAGTATGGAGGTAAGGCGTTTGCCTTTCATGCAAAAGGTCATCGGTTCGAGTCCCGGTGTCCCATATGGTCCCCCGTGCCTGCCAGGAGCAATTTCTGAGCATGGAGCCAGGAGTAACCCCTGAGCACAGCCAGGTGTGACCCAAAAAAAAAAAAAAGGAGAAGAAATGATTCATTGGTTTTTGAGCACTAATCTATCTAACCCAGTAACTACATTCATGGTATATGACCCTTTTTCTCGGTATCTAGAAGGTCACTAACTTTTTATCTGAATTGCCTATAAAGATGTTCCAAGTAATACATACGGAGAAACCACTCTACGTCCAAGCCAATAACTGTGTGGAAGCAAATGAGTGGATTGATGTACTCTGCAGGGTGAGCCGATGCAATCAGAACAGGCTCAGTGTTTATCACCCCTCAGCATATCTCAACGGAAACTGGCTCTGCTGTCAAGAGACAAGCGAAAACACTCTGGGCTGCAAGCCGTGCACTGCGTAAGTTGTGTTTTCCCAGGCATTCAGGAAAGCAATGATCTTTCCAGGAAGTAATCTCTATCCATATAGTGGGTGATCATCTTCCCAGAAAGCAGAATGAAATGCTAATTCATGCTGTACCACAGTTAAACCTTGAAAACCTACAGAGTGAAGGAAACAAGGCATAGAGGCCATTAACTATACAATAGTCTGCAGAAAAAGTATCTAGAGTAGGTCAGAGTTAGAAACACCAAGAGTCGGGGCCGGGCGGCCGCGCTGGAGGTAAGGTGCCTGCCTTGCCTGTGCTAGCTTAGGACGGACCACGGTTCGATCCCCCGGTTTCCCATATGGTCCCTCAAGCCAGGAGCGACTTCTGAGCGCATAGCCAGGAGTAACCCCAGAGCGTCACTCGGTGTGGCCCAAAAACAAAACAAAAAAAAAGAAACACCAAGAGTCAATTAGTGATCTTGAGGGGATGGAGTAATGTTAAAGAGGGGATTTCTTTAGGGTAATGAAAGTGATCCTCAGTAGTGGGTACATAGGTCATGGGGTGGGAATTAATATATAAAGCCATGTGCGTGCCTGAGCAGGGCAGCAAAACCAAGAGTTTAGCACTCTATGCTGCATTTACACTTGCTTTAGTGATAAAGCATATTAGAAAAAAGTATTTTGCTTCAAAATTTTTTCTTATTAGATCTGCATACAACCAATCTTTCTGACTGCATTTTATGTAACTCTAATATAGACTTGGGAGTTTCCTCTGGCAAAATTCTGTGATTCTGCCTTTTGTCTCAAACCATTAAAAGTGTTTGGCATGTTAACAAGTACAATGTTCATTGTTTTTCATTTCATTTTTATCAGAGGTATCCCTGCAGACATCCAAATAGACATTGATGAAGACAGAGAAACAGAAAGAATCTATTCCCTTTTTAACCTGAGTTTACTTAAGTTGCAGAAAATGGAAGGTAAGTTTACAGTTAAAATATTTGGGGGAGAGGCGGAGTACTAGCTCAGCAGTAGGGCTTTTGCCTTGCACGTGGCCAACCCAGGACCGACCCCAGTTCGATCCCCAGCATCCCATATGGTCCCCCGTGCCTACCAAGAATGATTTCTGAGTGCAGAGCCAGGAGTAACCTCTGAGCATCATCGGATGTGACCCAAAAACCAAGAAAAAAAATTTAGGAGGCTAAAACTACAGCACAGCACATAGGGCATTTGCCTTGCATGCAATAAACCTGGGTTTGATATCCAGCATCCTATATCAGCCTACCAGGAGTAATTTTTGAGCACAGAGCCAAGAAAATAACCCATGAGCACTAACAGGTATGGCCCCAAAATATACATACATGGATGGATGAATGGAGAGATGGATGGATATCTAGACAGATAGATATGTATATCTAGACATATAAATATACATACTATATATAGATATATATGTATATAAGTCTACATTATATATGTACATACATACTATATATAGAATGAGCTATATTAGGGGCCAGAGCGATCATACAGGGTAGGATGTTTGCCTGGCATGTGGCCCACTCAGGTTTCATACCCAGGATTCTATATGGTCTCCTTTGCACTGATAGGAGTGCTTCCTGAGTGCAGAGGCAGGAATAAACCCAGAGCATTGCTGGGTGTGGTCCAAAAAATTTTTTTAAATGATCGTGATCTTTATCAGTTCCTTAAGTATTGACTTGGCAATATTTGTAAATATAGGGGCTGGAGGGATAGCATGGAGGTAGAACGTTTGCCTTGAATGCCAAAGAACGGTGGTTTGAATCCTGGCGTCCCATATGGTTCCCCACAGCCTGCCAGGATCAATTTCTAAGTGTAGAACCAGAAGTAGCCCCTGAGCGCTGCCAGGTGAGATCCAAAAACCAAATACCCCGTATTTTCCTGCGTATAAGACGACCCTTCAACCCATGAAAAACTTCCTAAAAGTCGGGAGTCATATTATATGCTGGTATACTGAAACTTGTTCCAGCTTCAGAGACGAGTGATCCATACCCCTCTTACTTTTAATAAGTAACTTACTTTTAAGACTTTTAGGAAGTTTTTCATGGGTTGAAGGATTGTCTTATATGCCGGAAAATACGGTGTGTGTGTGTATATATATGTATATATAGATTCACTTATATGAAAGTTAACTGATACCTAAATGAGATTTTCTATAGAATTTCATGAAATAAAAATAATGTTTTGATAAATACAAATAATGTGATTTAGTTCTCTGGAATCTCCTGAGTTGGGACTCTTCGGAAGTTCCTGTTTGTGGGGCTTGCACAATAGCACAGTTTGTAAGGCCTTTGCCTTGCACGCGACTGACCCAGGTTTCATCCCCAGCATCCCATATGGTTACCAGGGCCTGCCAGGAATGATTTCTGGTGCAGTGCCAGGAGTAACCCCTAAGCAATGCAAGATGTGGCCCAAAAATCAAAAGAGAAGTTCTTGTTTGTAACATAATTGGCATTGGTGCACTTGGTGGTCTCATCAGAGATCTTCCTTCTCCTTCTAGAGGCCTGTGGAACTATTGCAGTCTATATAGGACCTCAGAAAGAGCCTGATGATTATTCCAACTTTGTAATTGAGGATTCTGTGACGACCTTTAAGACAATTCAGCAAATAAAAAGCCTCATAGAAAAGCTGAACGAACCTCATGAAAAGTACAGGAAGAAAAGATCAAGTAGTGCAAAATATGGGAGCAAGTAAGTCTCGTGGAAGCATTTCAATATGCCCTGCAGCATTGTTTGAGATCCATCTGCCACTCTGGCTTCCTTCTTTCTCCCTCTTTTCAGTCCAGCTCAAAACATGTATCTCAGGCTTGACTAATCCCAGAGTCCCACACAGCTATCTCAGTCTTTTTGTTCCATCATGCTGGTGCTTTATTACCGCTTTCAATGGTCTCATGACCCCTTTGCATCAAAGAAATATTTATATAACTCTAGATAGTTGGTATACAAGATAAACACACAAATTCAAACATTTACTGATAAAAAATAGTTAGTAAAAAAACTTTAAAACTTTTAAGTTGTAGGGTCAAAAGTCTCAATTTAACTAGCTAGGACTTAGCTTGCTTTTGCAGCAGGTAAAAAACAGTCACAGGGGCCAGAGAGATAGCATGGAGGTAGGGTGTTTGCCTTGCATGCAGAAGGACAGTGGTTTGAATCTCAGCATCCCATATGGTCTCCCGAGCCTGCCAGGAGTGATTTCTGAGCATAGAGCCAGGAGGAACCCTTGAGCGCTGCTGGGTGTGACCCAAAAACCAAAAAAAAAAAAAAAAAAAAAAAAAAGATGATCACAGATAGACCTAAGGTCTCCCATTAAGTTAAAACAAAATTTCAGCCCTGTCATCATGGATCACCTGGCCATACGAGGATTTAGGGCTACCTTCTTCATGGGGACTTGGCAGACTGCACTAATTCAGGAGCCTTACATTTTCTCACAGCAGTGTCAAGAGAAAAGGTGAGAGGAGAAACCCTAGTCTCCAGATACAAAGTTATCACATGGAAGCAGGGTTCTTAACACACAGAGCTTGAGGTGTAATTGTTGGGCTGGCAGAGAGAGCTCTCTCTTTAGGCCTCATTGCATCCACATATATCTGTCCCATTCTCAGTCAGTAGCTGGAGAAGCAGAGATCAAGAAAAACCAGTGAGGGGCCGAAGCAGTGACGCAAGCAATAGGGAGTTTGCCTTGCATGCACTAACCTAGGACCTACCGCCGTTCGATCCCCAGGCATCCCATATAGTCCCCCAAACCAAGAGTGATTTCTGAACGCATAGCCAGGAGTAACCCCTGAGTGTCACTGAATGTGGCTCAAGGGAAAAAAAAAAGAAAACCCAGTGCCTTTTCTTGGATTTCCTTCATGCTGTGGAGCTTCATCTGACTCCCTTCTGGTCCCAATTTTAAGTATTCCTTTGAAATTATGAATTTATTCCTAGTTGTGAGGGCCCAGTGATCCTCTGGACCTTGACTGGCCAATTGGGCCCAGGCCCTATGGTGCAGCAGGTCGTCCTTGAAGATGATTTAGATACACAGATCCATTTGGTAGGTGTTGATGGGTCTCCCAGGCTAGGCACCCCCAGACATTAGGAAGGTTTTTGTAAAGCATCCTGACCATATCCTCTCAACTTTCCAAGAAGCCCGTGGAATTTTCCTTAGGAGTTCTTGGCTAGTATTGGACTGTGCTCCTTCAATAATCCCTCTTGCAGAAATGACCGGTATCCCTTACTCATTTTACTTTCCTCATATCAGAATAGAATCTTCATCCAAGACAGCCAAGGTTTCTTCTGTTGTCTTGGTGATTACCTGTCACTTCCTGGCATGAAATGTTGGTTGGGCTAATACTTACTGAATTAGTGAAATAAAACATGGCAGGAGAGATTATCAAGAGGAAATTACAAATAGTGAATGGATAACAAGTTACTTGGTAATTTTAAATGTTAGCTGTTTTACTCTTTAAAATACTAATTTTATTTTACTCTATTCTAGGGAAAATCCAATTGTGGGCAAGACCTCTTAAGAGTTTAACCAGTTGATTCAGAAGAACTGGAAGCTATTTTTGTTGGTATTTTTTTAATCTGTCCTGTTTTGTTCAGAGTATTTAAAAATGAACATTGATTTAGTATCACCTACATTTACATTATATTTAATAACTGAGATTAACTGGGAACCTGGTGTTGATATATTAATAGGGAATTTGGAACCCAAGAGTCCCTTCATATTTTGTGTCAAAAGCCATGTTTTTGCAATTTTTTTAATAGAAAGAATCTTCCTGAGAAGCTTTGTAACAAAAGGAGAACTCCTCCATAGCAAGAAACCATCTCTTCTTGTAACACTCCGTGTTCTGTGAACTTTTCACTACCATTAGTGCCTGCTCTATACTGCCAACATGTGTTCACTAGAAAACCACAGTCCGTGACAATTCAGAGTTTTCCATGGAGTTCATCTAGACCTTCCCTCATCAAAAGAAAGAAGGAAAAGAAAAAAGATTCCTTTGGTCCAATGGTTATCGCAACACATTCTTTGGTTCATTGCGTCCAGCACACCGGTGGGAGTTGGTAGATCTTTTGAGGTGTCTGCAGAGCACACCTGGACTGAATCAGGGAACATGCCCTGGTGCATGCATCTTGTTTACATGTGGGATGAGTGATGGCAGAGGAAAGGACAGGAGACCACTAACAGCTTTCTCATGAGGGTTGAGGTTTGAGGTACTTCGGCAGGTTGGGTGTTTTTTTTGTGTTTTTGTTTTGTTCTGTTTCGTTCTTTAGTTTTGAGAGTTCAGGTGAACGTGTGTAAGGACCTCTCTTCTGAGAAAGAAGAGGAAACAAGCCGGGAAGGACAGTAATAGGGAACTCACTGGACCTCATCGAGTCTTCCAGGTCACTGTGAGGGCCGCCTGGCGGGAGGTTGAGGGAACAGTCACTCGGCGCACTTTACTGATCTGGCAGCCCCAGATTATACTTGATACTCCGTGGTATCTAATCTAATGATCAGTTGAATGATCAGTGTTTGTCTAGAAATACTGCTTTTCTGAAGATGTTTATATTTCATTGCTGTCTCATTATTGCCTGTTAGCCAAATGGACTTTGGCAAGCAACTGTTTGAATCCTCAGTTTCACCCTAATTTACATTTATCCTAAAAACCGTAATGTAAATAAGCAGTTGAAGCAAATTGCCATCTTGAAGTTAAGACAGATACACTCAACTTCATCAGTATTACAAAACAATCATGTTACTTTTTTTTTTTTTTTGTCTTTTAAGGAACATTTTCTAAATGTGGTACTTTGAACCTTAGAGTATTTACACATATTTTCTGTTTAAAACTGTGACTTATTGTAAGTCTAGCTAGTAGTGCTTTTTTTTTTTTTTTTGGTGTGTTTTCCTAAGCATAAGCTATAACTCAAGCTATATTTTGCCAGTTATGTTATTGGTAAGTGTTTTAAATTGTTGCTCTTATGATTATTTTATAAAGACCATTGGCACACAATCATTGTTGCTCCACAAATGACTGTAATTGCCCAATAGGTTTCTTTCCACAGCTGTAAATTCAAATGCTTGAATTAAGAATCTGTCCTCAGTTGGCACCATGGTACGAATTCTTGGTCCATTGTAAAGAGAAGTTTGCAAGTATCCTTTAAATGTTGATTTCATCAGTTAAACTGGTATATAAATGTGAAAGATCTTACCCATTTAAGACATTGCTCGTTGTGGAATTTCATTAAGATTGAAATTCATTTTAAGAGTCTAAAAAAGGACCCATGAGCATTGCCAGGTACTCTTAGGTTGGTTTGTTTGTTTTTTTGTGTTTTGTTTTTTTTAAGTCCTATGCTGTTAAGGGGGCAGGGGAAGGGGAGGAGTTACTCTCTGACTAATCAAATCTACCCTTTTGTTTCTCAAGACCATGGCATGATCCAAGGAACCAAGGCTCTGTGATCACCTACTTTCCTTGAGGGGTGGAGACCAGTCATCTGGTTATTTGCTCACCAAATATGTGGAAATTGCCAGTTGGGCCAGAACTAACCACTTGGCACAATCTAAGTTGTTGTGTGAATTTTTAACGAATCAAAGTCTCTCAAAACCAATGCTTCTGGCTGTAGGTTGCAAGCTAATGGGGGGGGGGGGGGCTTAGTTCCTCTGGGGCCACCACCTCCTTCCTAAGAAGGCCTCAGGCTTTTGCCACCTGATCTGCTTGCTTTCTTAGCCTCTTCCTCACTAGAAAAATGACTCGGCAGCTCACTTTGCCCTACAAACCTGAACATCCCGGGGAGCAAAGACAGGAATTACAGGGAAAACTCTTGCCAGAAAGGACACTTCTGGATCTTACTTCAGCCATTTCCATCCATTTAACTTGTGGCCAGTGTGTTGCTTGTTTTGTTGTCATTGTTAAGTTTGTTTTTGTTGTTGTTAACTTTGTTTTCTAAGATTCATTTAGTAAGATGATGGGCAATAGCAGCTTTGTTTTATTTTTTTTTCTCCCAGGAATATAGTTTATCAAATGGAATTTTATTTGCCAAAGAAAACTTGTTACACTATCACGGGTAAATGGTTAAGTGTCAGAACTAAGCTCTCCTCATAGATACATATAAAACAAAAGAGGAAAAGAAAAGTGACAATGTGGCTTTTGTTTCTGAAGCCTGAGTTCATTCACTTACCAGAAAGACTTGCTATCTGGGTTTCAGAACACACCACAGGTACGCCTGTAAGGAAAGCACCTCGAGCCTCCCCCCAACCCCCAGGAGATCCACAGCCTCAGTCAACACTGAAATGACCATTTTTGATTAATCTTACTTGCTTTCATTTTTACTAACTTGTAACTTACTATGTTGCTAGAAAATTATGGTTTTTACCGTCTCCAGTTTGACAATGTAAGTTATCAAAACTTTAGTGAATTTGTGTGACCATGTTGTATTGTTGAGAATGTATTTTTATTTAAATTTTATTTTCTTATCAAGAGTATTATAAAAATTAAAAACTTTTGTAACTGTCGCTTGGAAATAACTGAAATAAATTACAAGAAGCCTGTCCCTTCTTTTGTGACATTTCTTTTTCGTGTCCTGGAATTTCTTACTTAGGATTACTCTGCCCCATTTGTAAGTGAAGTAGAGGAAGTCACAGAGAGAGAGGGGTTGCCCAAGGTTGAAGGGATTCCTGGAAACCCCACATATCCCAAGGTTCTCTGACTTCTCAGTGTTAACTTGGGGCGGGGGGCTGCAGCTGATCCCTGGAGCCTAGAGACACCCTAGATAAAAAGTAAATGTTCCCCAAATATTATTGTTGAGAGACCCTGGGAAGTTTCTGGCAATGCCTGAGACCAACTATTGTGAGTCATAACAAGCCTGTTGATGCTGCTTCCCCCCCCCACCCCCAGAACACACTGGTGGGGTGCTGGTATTATTTCTCTCGGGAGGAGCATCTACATGAGCGGAAATATTCCTCACGTGATTCTATGCCCCTGGGGCTCACAGGCAAATAATGGTTATGGGCCCCAGGTGTTCCAGCCTCGCTCTTGAACATCTCCATAAAGAGAGGGCTGGCCTGACTGTCAGCAGGAACCCTGCCTACCCTGGGCCTACGTCCCCCCACTTCTCTGGCTCCTGGTTGTGCAGAGGAGCAGGTATATGAATATAGACAAGCCTGGCAGATCCCCACCCAGGTGGCAGGGGTTGCCTCTTAAACCACTGGGAGATGGATGTGCAGCTCAGTTATGGATCATGTGCTTTCTCTGGGTGATCATACACACACACACACACACACACACACACACACAGGCTAACTGGTGGCACTCAAGGGTTACTCTTGGCTCTGCACCCAGAAATCACTCCTGGCAGGCTTGGGGGGCCATATGGGATGCCACGGATTGAACCCTGGTTTGTCTTGGGTTGCCTGCATGCAAGGCAAATGCTCTACCACTGTGCTATCCTCTTGCCCATACACAAGTATATTTAACCTCTGTGCTGTCCCTCCAGCTCCAGATCTAGTTCTTCCATTGTCGTCTATGCAGTACATGAGCATTTGTTCTGGGGATCCAATTTCACGCTGGTTCCAAATGTCATACCGCACCCAATTCCTAGTACCTTTCTACCTATTCATCCTTCTCTCTCGGGTAACCTCAATTCTGTGGTCCAAGTTAAAGATTTTGTTTTTATGTCTCTTTGGGGAGACATGTACTCTACTGGAGAGTGAGGGAAATCCACTCTAGCAGAGAGAAAACTTTGAGTTGGGTTTTGAGGACTAGTTAGTTTTCATGAGAGCTTTATTTCCAGAGCCAAGGGTGTACAGGAGAGAAAAGCCATACTCAGGTCACAGCTCCAAGATCACGCATATGCTGAAGCAGAACTAGGGGTTGGGTTGGGGGAGGGGGGTCCCTATGCTCACAAACAATAGCACAGAGGGGCCGGAGAGATAGCATGGAGGTAAGGCATTTGCCTTTCATGCAGAAAGATATCTTGGTGGTTCGAATCCCGGCATCCTATATGGTCCCCCGTGCCTGTCTGGAGCGATTTCTGTGTGGAGCCAGGAGTGACCCCTGAGCGCTGCCTGGTGTGACCCAAAAACCAAAAAAAAAAAAAAAAAAAAAAAAAAATAGCACAGAGAAACAGAAATGAATGTCTCTGATACTGGAGCAGGGATCTCAAACTCAAATTTGCCTGGGGGCCGCAGGAGGCAAAATCGGGGTGATCCTTAAGTGCAAAGTCAATAGTAAGCCTTGAACATTAGGGGGTGTGACCCAAACAACTAAAACAAAGCAAAACAAAGACTCCTCTAGGGCAGGGCCACAAAATGTACGGAGGGCCATTTGCGGCCCACTGACCTCCAAGTTGTATAAGGAGGGAGAGAAAGAACTCTCCCCTGGGCCTACTCTCCACCCCTCAAGGCAGTGAACTTCCCCCTGCCCCTCCCCATCCCATCCTATTCAGGAAGCATCCATGACCCTTTTATTACAAGCAAACAGACCCAAGTGTGGAAAGGCCCAAGAAAAATGTTGCTGTTAATCTGAGTAAACAGAAGCAGTGGGGCTTGGGGAGAAAAGTGCAGATTTTGAGATCTGAATTAGATGCCTTAGAGCTAATAATCATCACTGAGAGCTAAGGTGGGGATTTCTCTTTCACAGCTACCTTGTAGTCCAGCCTGATTGGGGGCGGCTGGGGGTGGGGGGGTGCTACGCAGATCTCAAGAAGGCCAGAGGGTTCTGGCATAACTGTTACCAGAGTCACACACTTGGGTACCAGTGATGCCAGGAATCGAGTGGAACCATGTGTATGCTAGACACATACTCTCAGTTCTCTGAACTATGGCGTCAGTCCTCCTTCAGTCTTTCTATGTACATTCTGTGTTGAGTTGAAAGCTTTGGTGTTTTCATTTCATTATGATTGGTTGACCCAATAAAGTGGACAGAATCTATGGAAAGTTAAGATGACCTTGTTTTAACTTCCTGCTGTTTCAGTTTCACAGCAGGGAATCAGACAGAATTTCACAAGAGTGTATCATATTTTCAAAATGACAGCAGAATAAGGCTATCAGGGCCCAATTCTACTGACACTCAAGGCCCAGTGGCATTGTAAGCCACTGAAATTTTTGGTTCTGTTGGTGTTAAGGCTTTTATCATGCACAAGGAAGACAAAATGGGCTTGGAATTCAGACAGACCCAGCTAGAAATCAGCTTCTGTGTTGCTGGGTTTTTGTTTTATTGTAGTGTGGTGGGGGGAGGGGGCCACTCCCAGCGGTACAATGCTTAGGATTGAACCTGAACCTAGGGCTCCAGCATGCGAAGCAGGCATTCACCTTGTGCTCTCTCTCCCTAGCTCTTTTATACCTTTTTAATACTAGTCACTCCCTAAACCAAATAAACGGTCAATTTTTTCAGCCTCCACACTCAGACTTGGACTCTCAGTGCACTGACAACTTTCCCTGAATCCAAACCAGTAGGAGTAGAGAAAAGACTCCTCTCATCATCACCTCCTCATTGCCTCATCCCCCACTTTCTTGGACTCCCAAAGTGCACAACCTGGCTCCACTGCAGACCAGACTCCTATGTCTGGATCTCAGGAAGCCTAGAGAAGTATAGAGGAGAGACAGAGGTGATAAATGCTCAGAAAAATACAGGTGCCTGGAGGAGGCAAAGGATCTTTTTCAGTGGGCATGTTTGCTGTGAATACCTTTTTTTTTTTTCAACTTTTATTGCTGGGGTTTATTTTTGTTTGTTTGCTTGTTTGTTTTAGACATTTCAGGGGCTATTTTTCCCCAGTACTGGGAGACTACTCCATAAGGTCCGGGGGGTACTTGGAGATTGAACCCCAATAGGACCTTCCACTGCACTTGGAGGATTCTCCTGACTCTCAGGCTAGACTTAAAGATCTCTCATCCTGGGGCCAGAGAGATAGCACAGCAACAAGGCGTTTGCTTTGCACGCGGCCAACACAGGATAGACCCCAGTTTGAATCCCAGCACCCCATATGGTCCCCCGAGCCTGCCGGGAGCAATTTCTGTGCTCAAAAGCCAGGAGTAACCCCTGAGCACCACCGAGTATGGCCCCAAAACCAAAACAACAGCAAAAAAAGGATAACCTATGGGGCACATTATGCTGCCCCTTTATATCAATGTCTGCGTGTGTCTCCACAGTTATAAGGGCTACTGGGAGACCTTTTCTAGCTGACCACACACATCTGTCCCCAACACCCTTCCTGATCTCTGTTGTGTCCTCTACCTAGCTTCTCTCCATGCCTAGGGTCACAAGCTGGAGGGGAAGCACCAGGAGTTTCCAAAGTAACACCAGCTAGCCCCTTTGAGTTCCGGGCCGGCACCGCCTCCAGACCTGCCCCTAGTTGTGGTCACACCCTGCCATCTCCATGGACAGGACCAGACGCCAGAAGCTGCTGCCCAGTTGAAGACAGTGCACCTGTCTGAGTGTGAATGTTGAGAGGGCCAGGGAATCCTAGGTGCTGGGTGCAGGGAGAGACTGCAACAACAGACTCTGTGAGCACCAACTATGACCTCCAAGTAGTACTGGGACACCAAGAGATGTGATGCTGTGCTCCCCATTGCCTGCCTCAGGACTGAGGATTCCCTTAGCTAGATATTTCCCTGCCTCTCTGCGGTGGGTGTTAAGATCCTCTCAGGGAGACTCTGAAATAGTTGTATTGCCCTTCCTTCCTTCCTTCCTTCCTTCCTTCCTTCCTTCCTTCCTTCCTTCCTTCCTTCCTTCCTTCCTTCCTTCCTTCTTCCTTCCTTCCTTCCTCTCTCCCTTTCTTGTCTTCCTTCCCTTCCCTTCCTTCCATCCTTTCTTCCTCCCTCCCTCCCTTCCCTCCTTTCCCTTCCTTCCCAGAGATCTCAAGACTTGTGAGTCACAGGTTTTCCAAAGGTTTCATGAGGCCAGAAAGAGTACAGTAGGTAAGGCACTTGCCTTGCATACAACCTAATCAGGTTTAATCCATGATGACCCCATATGTTCCCCCCTGGAGCCATGCCAGAAATTATCCCTATACATAAAGCCAGTAGTAAGCATTGAGCACTACAGCTGTGGCCCAAAACAAAACAAAACAAAAAAAATCTTCAACAAACTTTAAAGTATAGACTGGGAAGATGGTACTAGGATAAGGAGCTTGCCTTTCATGCAACCAAGCTGTGTTTAGTCCTGATACATAGGGTCCCATAAGCACTGCCAGGAGTGATACCTGAGCACAGAACCAGGAATAAACCCTGAGTACAGACCCAGGTGTAAAAGGAGTAAGCTCTGTGAACTGCTAGATATGACCCAAAACTAAAAAAATAAAATAAAATAAAAAAATAGACGTTCATACACAAAAGCTATATA
>PVKC010029782.1:0-15016 GCA_004027635.1 Crocidura indochinensis
TCTCTCTCTTTCTTTCTTTCTCTTTCTTTCTCTCTCTCTTTCTTTCTTTCTTTCTTTCTTTCTTTCTTTCTTTCTTTCTTTCTTTCTTTCTTTCTTTCTTTCTTTCTTTCTTTCTTTCTTTCTTTCTTTCTTTCTTTCTTTCTTTCTTTCTTTCTTTCTTTCTTTCTCTTCCTTCCTTCCTTCCTTCCTTCCTTCTTTCCTTCCTTCCTTTCTCTCTTTCTGTGTGTGTGTGTGTGTGTGTGTGGTACATCATTGCTTCTTAGGTATTGATTCTGGGTACACCCTGTCACCTCTGTGCCAGTCACAGCTTTCAAATATTAGAAGTTAATTGGTTCTTTCTCCTTCTTCTTACTTGGTCCCCCTTGGACTTGTTTCCTTAGAGGCTCCCTCAGAATTTTGAGATTCCTCACACCCATGTATAACATTGAGGTCCCAATCTGACTTCAAGGTATGGTCCAGTCAGCGCACCTTCTATTCCTGCAGCCTCATTTCTGCCCTGGCTATTTTGGGCAGCTGCATGGACCTGCTGACTTACTGAGTTGACAGCCAACCAACACTCCCAGGGCTCATTAACATAAAATGTGACTCAATCCTAGCTACTAAATTGTCCCTGTGCTTATATTCATTTTCTCAGGCTGCTGGCATAGAGTCCCACAAAGTAGATGGGTTGGCACCATAGAAATACATGACCCACGGTGATAGGGGCTGGAAGTCTAAGGTCAAGGTGTTGGCAGGGTTGGTTCCTTCTAGAACAAAGTTGGAATTGGTTGCATGCCTCTTTTGCATGTAGTGCCTTGGCATTACAGGGTTTCTAGAGTACCCCTTTCCACCTTTCATTCTCACATGTCATACTCCTATATGCCTGCCAGACTGCAAATGCCCCCTTTTACAGTGACATTGATCTAACTGGAGTAGAGTAAGATGTATGTCACTATTCAGTATGACCTCATCTTACCAAAATGATTTTTGTTTTTGTTTTGTTTTGTTTTGGGGTCACACCCTGCAGTGCTCAGGGGTTACTCCTGGTTCTGCACTCAGAAGTTGCTCCTGGTAGGCTTGGGGGACCATACGGGATGCCAGGATTCAAACCAGGGTCCTCCTGTTCTGTGTTGGCTGTGAGCAAGGCAAACTCCTTACTGCTGTACTATTGCTCCGGTCCCCTGAAATTATTTTTTTAACAACCCCATTTTCAAATCAGGTCACAGGTACTGAAGATTGAAACCTCAATAGATGAGTTTTAGGGTGTCATGATTTAACTGCAATAATGCTCTTAACTTTATTTTAAGCATTCAGATTTACAATATTGTTTATGATAGGACTTTGGTATACATCATTCCAATACCACACTCTCCACCATTGTGTCCCTTCTCCCTTCAACTTACTCGCCTTCTGCTGTTACATTTCTTGTTTTATGTTTTAGGATTCTCATTTTACCATCATTTATCTTGTCTAAGTTCAGGCCATCTCTCCTGACTAAAATGTTTCAAACCCTGAATCTAGTGTCTGTTGCTCCTATCTTCAAACTCTTCCCATCAAGTGATCCAAAGAAGTGAGAGATGTTGAAGGCGAGTGCAGTGATGTAGAGCAGAGTCTATAGCAATATATCTCCCAATGGGGCTTTGCTTCATCAATAAGTACCCCTGGGTACAATTGGGCAGCAGTTATAGAATCCACGAACTTCTAGCTCATACACAATGATTTCACCAAGAAATCATTGTTGCATATTCGTAAGATCAGCTGCAAGCCACATTTCTTACATCTACTGGCTTATTGGCCATGTCAAAGGGAAGAGGTGCTCTAACTCTTACATCTCTCTTCATTACTGACCATGCATCATCTGCCCAGAATCTCTGCTGTCTCCCATTTACCCAGCACCCTTAGATTATAGTTTTTTTCAGAATTTCCCTCGGGTATCAGCTAACCTTCTCGATGCTTTGCAAAAACCAACTCGGCCCTTCCTGAAACAGACAGCTGTGTGTCCAGTCTCAGGTCTCCCTTCTAGTGCTTTCCAGGATCCTGTCAGATTCCTATAAGGTCCCACAGCTGTCTGAGCTTCATTTCTATGTCCCTTTACTCCTAATGTGAGCTGGGCCAAGTTTCACCATCCTCATATTCTCTTCTCTCAAGGACCCTGTGTCCAAAGCCCTCTTACTATATGTAGAATCTGCCTCTAATTGAGAAGTCAGAAGCTATGGTGGAAACAAAACACAGGTCTGCAGTGGCACTTTATCCTTGTCTGCATCCTTCTTTGTTTCACTGCCTCCCTTTCCCAAATTTCTCTTATTCACATTTTTTCCTTCTTTCCTTTTTATTCCTCCTTGTTGACTGTGTAGGGTAAGTGCATGAACAAGGGTCGTTGTGTGCATGACAGGACAGGATTTTTGGGGGGAGGTGGTATGAATCATGTTGGATTCTGGGGCAGGGAAGGGCGCTCAGTGATGAAGTCCTCAGTGTTCAGCTTAGAAGGCAGCTTGGTATGGTGGGAAAAGCCTGAAGCGACGAAGTCCAATTCTGATTCAACCAAATTACTTCTCTTTGAGACTCAGTTCCCTTCTATGTAAGAGAGCCTGAATCCATTCTGTGGTGCTTGAGGACTTGAGTTCCTTTGAGTAAAGCAGGTTCTCCTGGGCCTTTGGCTTGGACTGCTGAGCTGATGCCTGATGTGATGGTAATGGTTGGTGGTGGGTGAACTGTGGGATGTGAGTAGGAAGTGAGGCCACAGTCTGGATCCTGCCTATGGCAATGTGGTGGGATTGGGGGCAGAACTGCATGTGGAGAAGAAAGAGTAAGTGAGAGCAGTGAGGAAGGGAAAATTATCCCATGAACATGAACAAAATCACAGCACATAAAGAATGATTTCCTAGAGAATTTGTACTGTGCTAGGCCAGTAAAGCTAAAAGCCCCCAGCTTAGAGCAATGGCCCAATGGGCCTAAATTCAATGCTCGGCACCACATGATCCCCTATCTATTACCAGGAGCCACTGCTGAGCACAGAGCTGGGTGTAGCCCTCTACCCACAGTACCATCAGTATAACACACCAAACATAAAAAGTCACAATATTATTGCTTCAATTTTGCAGCTGGGGTGACTGGGACACAGAGATATTATGTAGTAGTAAGCAGGTCCAGGCTTCCATTCCCCATTTGCACTTTCCTTCATGGACTTTCTAGCTTCTTTCTCAGGTCTTGCCTCCCAGAGTCTCAATAATCCCTGCTGAGAGCTCATGATCCTCATCTCCTTCTCAAAGTTGGAGGTGTAGCTCCATGCTCTGGTCTACTCTGAGAACATTTTTAGGGTGTCTTATATGAACCCCTAACTTACACTTATGTCATTGTTCCCCACTTCAATCCTCCTTCTATTGAGGCAAGGATTTAAGTTAGATTACTGAGCAACTCCCCAGAGTAAACAGATAAAATGCGCCCCTAACATGATTCAATTGGAGACTGTGGAGGGATGAAAAGTGGAGAGTGGGGGTATGGATAGGTAAGAAGTGAAAGATGAAGAATAGACAGGTGAGAGAGAGGTAAAAGGAAGAGAGTAGAAGGATGAGCAATGGAGGGACTTGGGAAGAGAGAAGGAGGGTGGAGAGTTGAGTGGTGGTGGTTTACAGGTAAGGTGAGAGTAGAGAGGGTAGGGGGTGAGACCTGGAAGGTGTGGGGCAGAGGCGTGGAGGAAGGAGGTGTTGGGATTTGGGGGGACAGATAGAGGAGTGAAGAAGTCAGTGGTAGAGGGTTTTAGGGTGTGGAGTAGAGAGGTTGGGGATCAGAAAGTGCAAAGTGGGAGGGATGGAGGGTAAGAGGTAGAGGGTAGAAGAGTATGTGGTGGGGAGTTTGGGAGAGGGATGGGGTTGGATAAAAGAGTAGAGGGGAAGGGGTTGTGTGCATACAGAGGAGGGATGAGAGGTAGAGAGAGGGAGGTGAAAGGGTGAAGGATGGGGGGTTGGGGTGTGAAATGATGATAGAAGGGGAAAGATCAGAAGGGGAGAAGGAGGAGGAAGACCACTGGAAAGTGAGTGCATCACTTCTGCACCACTGAGATCCATGGCTCTGCTTGCTGGATGAGTGATCTTGGCAAGATGGCTGCCATTCCTAATTAACCAACAGCTTTAATTACACTTCACAGCCTGGGCCTGCTGGGAGAAAGAATTGCTTTGAGATTGTCACACTGGGCTAAATGTCAGGTGCAGTTTCTACTTCGGAGTCTACTCCCTTAAGAGACAGGAGCATTGGGGAGGTTTGGGTGGGAGGTGTAGAGAGAGCAGACACTGGGGCCTGGGGCAGATGACCCTCTGCAGACTCTGGGGCTTTATTCTAGATCTTTAAGTCTCACTGATGAGCACATGTAAGGCCTGTGAAGGAAGAATGAGCTCCAAATTTCCACAAGAAGAAAATAACTTTAGAGGCTGAAGAAGTTTCCTGACATGGTCAGGTTCCGGAGAAGTCAGGGTTTGAGGTGCAGACCCAGAGCCAACTCTGTTTCCCCCATGGCCTGCCTTACTGGGTCTCCTCATACTCATACATTAGTGTTGTCAGACTGGGAAGTGTGTTTGGTGATGGAGGTGGAGAGCCTTGGGCCCAAGCATTTTTCAGTATGCAGTGTCTTTTGGGAGACAGATGTTAAAAAGTAGTGTCTCTTCTGGGAGCATCAGGGTGAGCCGGAGGGAGGTTTTTATCTAAGGGGTTGAGATTCTGGTGAGCAGATGGACAAATTTTTATAGCCTCCTCCCATCCACAGCAGTGCTGGTGTTTCATACCCTCCTCCCCTCTATCTTGCTCTCTCTACTCTGTGCCACTCCCAAGTTCTGCCCTTCCTGAGGAAATAGCCCCAGTGCCATCCTGAGCACTCTAGTACCAACTCTTAGCTGCTCACCTGTCAGAGCATGTGGCATCTTTTCTAAAGAATGTCTAAAGGATAACACCTGGGCATCCTTTCTAAGTCTCCAGGATGGCTGTGCATATGTGCACGCCTGTGCGTTCTGGGGTCTGGGGTTTCATTTCCAGTGGTGGAGGCAGAATCTGTAGCTTCACTTCCCAAGTGAGTCTGAATTTTGATTCCCCTGGATTTGCTGCATTTGCTGATTCCCCTGCAGAACTGCAGGCTCTTTTCCTCCTGTCCCATGTCCAGGGCATCTGGAAATGAGTGCCTAGAACCAGTCCCAGCTGTCTCACACTACCTGATGCCCCAACCCTGCTGCTAATAAATGACTAGGATGCTGCTTGGAGGCTCCCCATGTGACTGAGGCCCAGTCTAAAGACATCCTCTCTCAATGGCTCAACTTGCTGAACCGGAGACCCAGGTTTAATTCCTAGCACCACATGGTTCCTCCAAGCATCATGTTGGTAATAGAGCCACTGGGTGTCTCACCCAAAACCTTTGGTTATTACCTGACAAGGACACCATTTCTTTTTTTTTTTATTACTTTATTTAAACATCATGTGGGGTCGGCATGGTGGCGCTAGAAGTAAGGTGTCTGCCTTGCCAGCGCTAGCTTAGGACAGACGGCAGTTCGATCCCCCGGCGTCACATATGGTCACCCAGGTCAAGGTCACATATTGTAGAGGCAATAGAAGCTGAGGAATCAGACTCATCTGGAATCAGACTCATCTGAACTCTGAGTTAGGAAGTCTTTGAATAGACACCTTGTTGCCAGTTCCACACTAGTGCCTTTACGTACCAATGTGAACTCTGGTGGACTCTAGATCCCAGGCCCTGATCTCAAGGACTTGCCAAGGGATCCCTTTCCACACTGGCCAGTCAGTTACCTTGGATAATTGCTTCCGGCTCTATATTAAGCCCTTTTGGGGGTTGGAGTTTGACAGTGGCCACCAGTGGTACCCAGGGTTCTCAGCAGAGATGGTGTTCCTTTTCATCCCTCCCAGGCTCAGGGATATATAAGAGAGACAAGAATAGAGGTCACAAGGCTGAGGAGCTAGCTCAGGGAACTGAGCACATATTTTGCCTTTTGGAACCCTAGCTTTAATCCCTGGCACTGCATGGTTCCCTGAACACTGCATGAATCACCCCAAGCATGAAATCAGGAGTATGCCTTGAACACTGAGGTTGTGGAAATATATATATATATATATATATATATATATATATATGTATATATACATATACATACATACATAAAATGTATGTCTCTATTTATCTACCTATCTATCTATACACATACATTAAACATATATAAACCAAAAAATGCTTTAAGAAAGAAATAAGGGTTGGAGCTGGAAAAAAAAAGCATGGACGTAGGGTATTTGCCTTGCATGCAGAAGGACGGTGGTTCGAATCCTGGCATCCTATATGGCCCCCCTAGTCTGCCAGGAGCAAGTTCTGAGCATAGAGCCAGGAGTAACCCAAGCGTTGCCAGGTGTGACCCCAAAAAACAATAAAACAAAACAAAAAAAGCAACAGAGAAAGAAAGAAAGAAAGAAAGAAAGAAAGAAAGAAAGAAAGAAAGAAAGAAAGAAAGAAAGAAAGAGAAAGAAAGAGAAAGAAAAGAAAGAAGGGTCAATTGGGATGTGTCTGCCTGCTTCAAGCTCTTGTTCCCAGGGCAGGACAGGATCATATTCATCTTTGTGTCCCTATGTCTAGCAGCAAGGACTCATATGGCCTAAATGGTCAGTAACAGACCTTTGTGCTCCAGAGAACAAAATGATCTGAGCACATATCTTGCTTGCAGGAGGCTCAGTTTGATCCCTGGTACCACATGGTTCCTCCAATACCACCAAAAACACTCCCAAGTACATAGCTAGGAGTAGCCTCTGAGCATCACCATGTGTAGCCTAAAAACTTTAAAACAATTTCTTTTTTAGCTTTTGAGGCCAGGCTTTCTGGTATTCAGGGCTTACTCATGATTGTACTCAGGGATCACTCCTGGTGATTCTCAGGTGCCAGTGCTGGGTATCAAACTAGGATCAGCCATGTGTGAGGCAAGTACTTTAATCCCCGTGTCTCTAGCTCTCCAACAATGAATAGATAAATATCTATGGCCTCCAAACACAAAATCATTCATTAAAAGATATAGGTATACCTATATTCATGAAATGCTTGTAAAATAGCAGATTTATGGAGACAACCTTAATGTTCAACAACAGATTAATGGATAAAGAAGTTATGTGTGTGTGTGTGTGTGTGTGTGTGTGTGTGTAATGGCATACTATGCACTGAATAAAAATTTAAATAATGCAATTTGTAGCAACTTGGATGGAATGGGAGGGTATCAAATTGAAATAAACCAGTGGGAGAAGGACAAATACTGAATAGGCTCTTTGGAATATAGAGAAACAGATTAGAGATATGGAAAGTATAGAACAATAATAAATTCTGGGCACTGGGCTATAGATCTGAGAATACCAGGCATGGGATGGGGACAGGGGCACAATGAGGTAAAGAAGTAGCATAGGGCAAAGGCAGAGGGTCCAGGGTATGTTGATCATGGTAAGATGAGATAACTATGCACCAAAATTATAATAGTGGGAGGAGAGTTGGGGAAGGAGGTTGGACCAGAGGTGACAAAGGGCAGGTTGGTGCTGGTGGTAATGGTCACTTTGGTGGAGATGCTGTGCAATAAATTTGTATATCTGGGGCCAAAGAGTTAGTACAGCAGCCTATACTATTGCCTTGTAATCAGCCAACCCAGATTCAATACCCAGCATCCCATATGATTCCAAGAGCCCCACCAGGAATGATTCTTGAATGCAGAGTCTGGAATAATCCTGAGTGTGGGCCCAAAACAAAACAAAAACAAACTAAAAAGAAATTGTACATCTTACTAAAATATTAAAACACTATTGTAACTGTTTTATTTGAACTATAAAAAATAAAACTATCTTAAGTTTTTATACTGTATCTTTCAAAACAAGGGCAGCAGCAAAGCATTTTCTTAGACATGAGAATATTTGACTTCGTATCTCCAATCTTCAAAACCTAGGATTAGGCCTTGAGCTCCAGCAGAATTTCAGGGTCACTTGGTGTCTGTGACTGGAAATAGAGGATAGAACATGGTGGGGTCCTTGTGGGCTGGCCATGGGGTTGCCAATCATTTTGTCTCTGCCACACAGGAACCTGTACAAGATAGGATGCTGGAGGGGCAGGGAGTGATACGCAGGGTGTGAGGGGTGCATTGGAGGATTTTGCTTGTTCCTTGTGAGATCACAGCCTTCCCTCAACAAGCCTGAAGACTATAGAGTGGGAGCTATATAGCACAGCGGTAGTTCAATTTGATTTGATTTAGTTTGGTTTGACTCCCAGCATCCCATATTGTCCCCAGAGCCCATGGGGCCCTCTTCTAGCAGACTCTCCTCCTCCACCCCAGGCATTCTTTCATGGTGAAATGAAACAAAGCCAGGACCCTACCCCCACTGGAGGTCCCCTAGCCCACCTCTCTGGTGGAGTGGGGGTTGGGGAATGGAGTTGGGGATGCTTCCTTTTCATCTCAGGCCGAAGTTCTGTGCCTTGGCTTTCTGCCAGCTGCTCTGTCCTTAAAGCAATTGTCCCTCCACAGGCCACTGTCTCCGATTACCCCCCCCCCCATCTCCTTGGGCCTTGTTGAAAACTGGGGGTCTTTGATGCAAGAGTAGAGCTGGGAGGCTCAGGTTTCCCAACCCTGCAGCCTGAGCAACCTGATGCCCCCATCCTCACTGCATATTCACCTGGGAACCCTTGCCTTGGTTCCTAAGTCCAGAGCCCAGGGAAGACCCCCTACAACTGTCCTGAAAGACCTGGAAGGCACATTTCTTTCCTGCCTTCAGTTTGGTGCTTCTATTGGCTATCTTGAGAGCTGGCCTTGGCCTTGTCTTTTTTTTCTTTGCCAGATTTCCCAAGGCCTGGTCTTGCTGGCTTATGTGCAGCCCCTTTCCTGTGTCCACCAGAGCTGACCACCCATTGCATTGGTTGCTGACCACCCATTGCTTTCTGTTTTTCAAAGCTCCTAGTGTCTCAAGGCACCCCTCTTTTCTCCCTCCTCCCAATTTAACATGTCAATCATCTCAAAACTCTGCCTTTCCCTGGCGTAACTGTCTTTAGGTTCTCCTCCCCATCCCCTTTCTGGTCTCAGCCAGCCATTAGGGCCAGAACAAACCTCTCCTAACTCTCTAGGGGCCTCTTGCTCTTCTCCTGACCCCTAAGCAGTGAGGGCCTCAAATAATCCTTTCACAAATACTGACAGTGCTGTGCACCTGCAGAGACTGGGTGCTTTTCTAATGCTGAGAGCAGAAGCTCTGCCCCATGGAGCTGATATTCTGTGTAAGGTCTCCAGGAAACCCCCTCCCCAACAGAGTGTTGTCTGTTGCACTGATTTCAGTCTCATCCAGGAGTTGCCTCTATCAGCTAGCCTTGAATGGCAGAACAGTAATGGCTTGCTACAGTGGTAAGGAACTGCTGGCCTGCTATTCAGATAAGGCCTGGTCTTATAGAGGGTGTGAAAAGATTAAAAAGCCATGATAAGATATTATCTTGTTGGGTGATTAGCATGACAACAATTTGAATCTACCCTCAATGAGAGAGATCAGTACAAGAACTCTCAAATTTCCCTCATTTCACCTCCATAGTTGTCTGCATTTTGTCCAGTTGATGCATCTATTCTTCTGCAATCTGTTTCTCCTGGCAGGCCTTCCAGACACTCTGAGATTTTAAATAAGGGAACTTTAGAGTGCATCTTTTTTTGGGGGTGTCACACCCAGCAGCGCTCAGGGGTTACTCCTGGCTCAACGCTCAGAAATCGCCCCTGGCAGGCACAGGGGGACCATATTGGATGCCAGTATTAGAACCACCATCCTGCATGAAAGGCAAATACCTTACCTCCATGTTATCTCTCTGACCCCTAGGGTGCATCTTGACTGATAACAATGTATTGATGTGGTACTTGAATATGGTGCAGCTGATTTATCAAATGAGCCAGACTTTGTCTGGGACTGGTTTATTTTTGGGGTAGGGGGCATACCCAGCTCAGAACTTGCTCCTGGCTTTGTGCTCAGGGATTATTCCTGGTTGTTTTCAGAAGACCATATGTAGCCCTGGGTATTGAACTGGTGTTGGATATATGCAAGACAAGCACTTTAACTCCAGTGTCTATATCTGGCCCCTGGGACTGCTTATTTAGTGTGTGAGTCTGGCTGGCTTCCCTGAGTAGGTGGAGCCCTGGAGAAAAAAATATGGTGTCACAAAGAATGAGCCCAAAGCATGGAAACAAGGCAGCTGAGTGATGTTTGCTTGACCTGGCCACATCACACTGTAGTTTAGCAGTTCCCACCCTAAAAGATTATTTATTTATTTTGAGAAAAGTACTTTTTGCTTCACTTTGTATTTATTATTGCCCAGGGGCAGAACTTTATGAAGTTGGATGGTAACATATGGGTTGCTTAGACAATGCAGATCTTTAGCCAGTAGAGATGCAACTGATTTCAGCAGAAATAATAACTGAAAACTATCATTTTATTGCCCTGCAGGACATTACCAGTTTTGTCTCTACTGAGCAAACTCATTTCTGCACATTTCCCCTGGTTATATAAACTCCTGCTTTTCCAGTTCTCCATGGAGCCAGCTTTACTGTCCCTCATTAATGGATGAAATAATTATATTTATAGGAGCGCATTTGGAAAACTGTATGTTGGCACTGGAAGGAGGAATCATTGGGTTTTGAGCTGCCAAGTTTTTGGCAGATGTCATGTTGCTTAAGAGCAGGAACACATCTGTGATGGGACAGGTATGGCAGGTACCCCTGGTTCTAGCTTCCTCTCTGCCTGTAAAGTGCAGATTGCTGCAGATTCTTCCTCTGGGCTCAACTGGAGGCCCCTGGTTCTGGGAAGAAGGCCCTATCCCAGCCTTAACATTTGAGTTAGGTGAAAAAGGAAGGGAGCTAGAGCAAGACCTGTGCTCATGCTTGACCCTGTGCATCCGTGCATGCACATGTCCACATATATTTCTGCATATATGTGCAATTGTATGGGCATATGTGTATTTTGTATCCATGTGTGTCTGTGAACTTGTATGTGCATGTGGCCATATATTTGTGTCTGCATGTATATATTACACTTGTGTGCATTCAATTATTGAGCCTATGTAAATATGTGCATTTGTGTGAATGTATATATATATGTGAGTACAAATGAGTATTTGTGTATTTGTATATATGTGTATACTTATATGTATATGTATATATGTGTATTTATGTGTGAGTGTGTGGATGATGGAAAATTTTAGGAACATATTGATTTGCTACTTTGCTCTGATGTTCAGAAAATCATGTAGAAATGTCCTCTCCTGTGCCCTTATTGTCTTTTTGATGATCTGGGTCAGGCACACTTGATTGTGGTACTCTCTGGGATAACCTTAGCTTGTAAAGGTGTTGGCCAACTTGCTTGCTGGGGTGACACCCATTTAGTGATGGCATGCCTGCACATTCTGACTGGGGGTGACTGCAGTGCTCAACAGGAATCACACTTTATGTTGTGGGGTATGCACATGTGGCTGCAGTGTGGTTGGGGTTGCACTCTGGTAGTGCCTATGGAGTTTCCATGAAGCAGAGTTGCAGGACTATTTAGTACATGTGGGATGCTTGGGGCATAAAACTTAGGGTCTTGCATTTGCAAGGCAAAAACTTTTAGTCACTGAGCCACCCCCCTGCACCTGAAAGTGTTCTTTTTTTTTGGGGGGGGGGTCACACCTGGCGGTGCTCAGGGGATACTCCTGGCTGTCTGCTCAGAAATAGCTCCTGGCAGGCACAGGGGACCATATGGGACACCGGGATTCGAACCAACCACCTTTGGTCCTGGATCTGCTTGCTTGCAAGGCAAATGCTGCTGTGCTATCTCTAAGGGCCCTGAAAGTGTTCTTTTAAATCTAAAAATGACCACCCTCTTATTCCTCATGCTTTTTCCTGGTGACAAGTTCTCTTTTATGTCTTATTCCAATGACTCCTTCACCATTTAGGCCTGGGGATGCAAAGGGAGGCGTAAAGAGCTAAAAATGCAGCTGGCATCATGGTGGGAGGGCTTGTGTGTGGTGAAGGCAGCTGCCCTTTTCATCATCTGAGAAGCTGTCTGTCTGTTCTGAGGACAGTGAGATGGTGGGTAGGGTGTATACATGATGCGGTGCTGACAGGCCACTGAAGATGGGTCTGTGAGACCCTAGAGGCAGTGTTCAAAATGATAGGACAAGGCCTTCCTTCATTTAAAAAATAGACCTTTAATTTTCTGGCTCTCAGTCTCCAGATTGCTACTCTCCTGGGACCTAGTTTCTTTGGGGACTCCCAAACATCCTCAGGGGCCCTGGAGACATTTCTGGTGATACTAAGCTCAGAAGTACTGAGCTCAGGTGGTTCAGCACTAGAGTCTGAGGATGCAAAACTGTTCTGGGGTTCACCAGGGCTATATTTGACTATGCTGTGGGCAGGGCAGGCTCTAGAACCAGGGATTAAACCAAATGAGGTGTGTGCAAGACAGGTGCCCGAACCCCACAATTATCTCCCTGGCCTCAGGGGAGTGTCTAACATAACTTTTAAAACATTTTATTTATCTATCTATGTATTTATTTTTAATTTGGGGACATGCTCAGTGTATTCAGGGTTTACTCTTGGTTCTCTGCTCAGGAATCACTCCTATTATTATTTAGGGCAATCATATGAAATGTCAAGATTAAATTCAGGTCAGTTGCATACTTTACTTCTATACTCTTTCTAGTCCCGAAATTTTTTTTTCTTTTTGGTTTTTGGTCACACCTGGTGGTGCTCAGGAGTTACTTCTGACTCTTCACTTGGGAATATTGCCTGGTAATACTCAGGAGACCAAATTAGGTACTGGGGTTGATTTCATACAAGGTAACCTCCTTATTCTCTGTACTATCTTTTCAATCCCTAAACATTTGTTTTAAAATAAATTTCTTACTCCACAAAACATCGTATAGATTCAAAGCAAATAATTATGGCATTTTTTCAAAGAACTAGATCAAACACTCTTGAAATTCATATGGAAAAATACACCCCCAACAGCTAAAGCAATCCTTAAGAAAAAGAAGTGGGAGACATCATTTTACCCAGTTTCAAACTGTACTACATAACTGTAGTAATTAAAACAGCATGGTATTGGAATAAAGTCATACTCTCAAACCAATGGAATAGAGTTGAGATAGACCCTTAAGTATATGATCTTTATCTTCAATAAAAGAGCAAAATTATGAAGTAGAGCAAGGAAAGCCTTTTTAACAAGTGGTGTTGAAAAACTGGTCAATACAGCAAAAAATGAACTCAGATCTTCTTCTAATGCCATGCACACAGGTCAAATATAGCAGACCTGAATCCATAAGGTACATAGAGGAAAACATAAGGAGAGCTCTCCATGATACTGAAGGTAAAGGATTCCTCAAGGAGGAAACACTACTGACAAAGCAAGTGGAAGCAAAGATAAATAAATTGGGTTACACTAAACTAAGAAGCTTCTGAACTTTAAAGAGAGTGATGACCAGAATATAAACACTACCCATGGAATGGGAGAAACCCTATAGCAATCTGATAAATATACAAGATTTATAAGGTAGATTTTAACAAGAAAAATAATCCAATCCCATCAAAAATGGGGAGAAGAGAAGAACAAAAACTGTTTCAAGGAAGAAATACAGATGGTCTAAAGGCACATGAAAAAAATTGCTTCATATCCTTTATCATCAGGGAGATGTAAATCAAAACAACAGTGAGATATCATCGCACTTCAGAGACTGGCACACATCACAAAGAACAAGAACAACCAGTGCTGGCAGGGATGTGTGGAGAAAGGAACTCTTATTCACTGCTGGTGTGAATGCCATCTAGTCCAGCCTTTATGGAAAACAATATGGAGATTCCTCAAAAAACTGGAAATTGAGCTCCTATTTGATCTAGCCATACTACTACTAGAGATATACCCTAGAAACACACACATACACACACACGCAAATACAAAAATACTTTCTGCACATCTAAATTCATTGCAGAGCTATTTACAATTGTCAGAATCTGGAAGCAACCCAGATGCTCAACAAAAGATGAGTGGCTGAAGAAACTGTGGTACGTCTATACAATGGAATACTATGCAGGAATAACTGTATCTCAAATTAAATTAAAATTTGATTCAATTACATTTTTTCTTTGGTATTATCAGCAAATGTTTCACTAGTTTATTAATTATTTTGGTTTGGGGTTACATCTGGCAGTGCTTGAGCACTTACTGTGTTCCTGTGCTCACAGATCACTTCTGGTGGTGCTCAAGGGAACCATATAGGGTGTCAGGCATGAAACAGGGGTCAGGTGCATACAAAGCAAACATTCCCCTTCTGTATTATCTCTCTGGCCCTGTACACCTATTTTATAGCTGTTTACGGGGTTATGTAGAAATTTCTCAGGCAGAAAGGGCTCATGAGTGGAAGCACTTTTAAAAGCACTGCTGTGGGAATGCAGAGGGAGGAGGATTGAGGAGAGCTGAGCCTTCCAAGCCCCCCTCCCCCAGCATTCTAATAACCCCTTGTTCTCATCCTTCTCTTCTGCTCTGTGCAATGCTCACTAAAGCAAGCAATCACCTGAGAGGGCTGTTAACCAAATGGGCTATTTCATTCAGTTTAAAGGTTGGATGTGTTCAATATTTTATTTAAATTGGCATGGAAAAGCTTTAATAACAGCCTTTCTATTCAGGGCTAGAGCCATTTAAAAAGTTACCTGTCTACACACACACACACACACACACACACACACACACACACACACACACACACACACACACGGAGGGGAGGGGGAAAGAGAAAGAATTACTATTTGATCAATAAGGGAGGAGCTACTTCATATGGTTAGAGGTACAGGGAGACAAGGAAGGTACTAGGATGGGGTATGCATTTCTTCTTTCACCCTCCTTGACTTGCTTTGTTTTTGCAGTCCTGCCTGGCTTGTTGCAATGCCACTCTCCCCCAGCACCTTCTGCTCATTCTGCTTCTGTCCTGTATGCCCCTCCCAATCCCAGGCCATTCATTGGTAGCCCTTTGCCAACCCCATAG
>PVKC010029783.1:0-15016 GCA_004027635.1 Crocidura indochinensis
CATGGATATATAAAAATGTACTTTGCCTTCAATGTTTAAGTTGTAACCTAAGTCTTATGTCTTTAGATTATATTATGTGCTGCTAAAAAATAGTATGTACTACAATCTGGAGATTTGGGGGACAAAGTAATTGTACATGGGCTCTGTTTTGTTTTTCTTGTTCATTGCTGAAAGTTCAAGACTGAGATATCATCGATGGCACTACTGAGAATTCTGTTTATGTGTGATTGTCCTTCCACTGTAACTTTACCCTTTCCTCTTTCTTTGCATCTCTGTTCTCATAATAAAAAAAATTAAAAAAAAAAAAAGAACTAACGACAAGATGTAACACCACATGTGACACACGGGTCCCACCCCTCCCCGCTCACTGGCCATGCAGTTTTTTCCAAGGTATGGGAGACAGGAGGATGTAGCCTGAGGGTGGGACTGTGTGCTCAGAGATCTCTCCTCAGAGGTCCCTCCTCAGAAACAGCAGAACAATATCCAAACTTGGCAAAGAGCCACAGTATACAAGATAATGATAAGAGACAAAGAGCCACATTCAATTTGGCCGGGAGTCGCATGCGGCTCGAGAGCTGTGTGTTCACCACCCCTGCTATAAGAGGTGTCTATCCTATGTAGTCACATTCGCATGGTTTTACGATATCATAGTAACATAGTTTGAAGTGAAGAAGGAGAAAGAAGATGGTAAACGAAAAAAGAGAAGAAAAGAGAGGGCAAAAAGGGGGAAGGGATAATAGTAATTTGCAAATACATACACAGTGAGTTGGACCTGTATCTATGTCTATGGTGCACAGTTGTCTGTTCAGTGATCTCAATGGTCTTATGCTTTAGGTCCTAATAGAAGACTTAGTCAAAAGGAAATGGGTAAGGTTGAGGGCCAAATTGCAAATTAGGGTGTCCACCCTATAGCATCACGAACCTCTGTGGACAAAGCAGCTGAAGAGTTATTTTATACCTAAATTTAGGGTATTAGCACATATTGACTATAAGCACTGTAGTGGGGGTCTCTGGCTTCCAATCATATTTTGCACTTACATCTGTGGATAAATACATTATAACATTATTATAGGTCAGTGGTAGTGAACACGCTCTCGAGTTGCATGTGGCTCGAAGTTTATTGTATGCCTGTTCATTGTAAACAGCTGCTTCTGTTTTTGCTGATTTACTAGAAAAGATCTTAGAGGCTTTGTGCTTTCCTTTTGTCACTTGATTTGATTGCATCTCCTTGCTATATCCTGGCACCTAGATTGTTCAGTATTTCTTTTTCTTTTTATTTTTTGTTCAGTATTTCTATCATTTAGACTTACGTTTCTTTATGAGAATTATATGTATACATGGTTTATATTGTAAATACCTCAGATAAGTGCTATCATTCTGTACTTATCCTTCTTCTTCTGGCTTATTTCATTCAACATTATATTTTCTATTTCTATCCATGTTGCTACAAAGTCCATGATTGTGTCATTTCTAATTGCCATATAGTATTCCATTGTGTATAAGTATCACATCTTCATGATCCACTCATCTGTTGTTAGACATCTAGGTTGATTCCATATCTTGGCTATTGTGCTGAGTGCTGTGATAAATAATGGAGTGACCAATGAAAGTTTTTATGTAAGTAGGGTAATTCTAAGATTTGTATGAAACCAATAAATACCCCAAATAGAGTGGTTTAAAGAGGGAAGAAGGAAAATTGAAGCACTAAAATCTCTACATTCAAACTGTACTTCAGAAAAACATTAATATGTACTAAAAGTACTAAAAAATAACAAGCACACAGATCAATTGATACAGAGAACCAAAATAAATTTATATATATGCAGGTGTCTACATTAAAAAAAAAGGAGCCAGTCCATAAATTGATTAAAAGAAATCCTTTCAACAAGTGGTTCTGGGTAATTGAACAGCAATAAGCACTAAAATAAAACTATATCACTTCTTAATACCATACGAAAGAATCTAAAATATAGTAGATATATAGATTAAATACATATATTTTGGATCCATGACTAAAAAATACATATAAAAACCCCACATGATATATTCTAATGGTTTTAGCATTTCAGACTTATTTGGATACTCAACAATAGTGGCAAGAAAAATAAAAACAATATAATAGATGGGCATACATGAAATAAAAAAAATAATAGCAAAAGAAACTCTAACATGCAAAAGAAAAGGCAAACAAAAAGTTGGGAGAAGATTTTGAGCATTATACATTTAACAAGGGATTGATAACCTAATTATGTAATGAACATACACAATTTAACAAAAACTGTGGATACCTAATTTGAAAATGGTCAAGAAGCCAGAATAGATAGACTTAATAAGTCTTAATAAGTCTTTAGCAAAGACTTATATGTGGACCAATGACATATTAAAAGTGTTTGGCATCACATATTATGAAAAAAAATGCAAATAATAATTTAAAAAGACATCACTTCATACCTGTGAGAATGACCTCTAGCACAAAGATTGGCAACAACAAGCTGGTGAGAATGAGTACTGGAAATGTGAATTGGTGCTGTCTCTACAGAAACACAGAATAGAAATTCCTTAAAAAGTTAAAAATGGAAATATGCCCTGGATTCCATCCCCAACAAGAATATCCCAAAAGACAATAAGGAAGCCTATATATCCTTTATAAGTTTAAGACCTATATAATACTACCTTTTAACCTGTTTATCTTCAAATGCAAAGTAGTCTCCTCCAACACTTGGTTTCCTTAATTACTTTTTTAAAAACTTATTTTTGTTTATTTTTCCTTTATATCTATATGTAAGTATATATGTATATATATATACACACATATATATTTGGTCCTGTTTTTACTTTTTTCACTTCCTTAACTTCACCTGTTTTGGGGTTTTGGTTCTGCTGGATACAAAAGCCTACAAGAAAAAAATCTTGCCTGGGATTAAAGCTTAGGTTAAAACCAGGGCACAAAGAAGATGGATCCCGACACTCTCACCCCCAAATGCACCAGCAATATAAAATAACACCATTTCTTTTTGCAAAGGCATACTCAAAAAGGGGGAAATTTAGATATTAAAAACAAGCTCTTATCAACTGGGGATAAGAAGAGATCATACATTTTTGCAATACAGGGTCACCTCCTACCTTGAACATATGTCATATGGTCCCAACTTAGACTCCATGAGACAGTGACCATTCAACCCTAGATCTCAGATATACTACTGACACCGTTCTCCACAACAGCTCCAGGAACCAAACTCCCTCTGGGACATTCTTAATACTGCTCTGACACCAATATGCACCAGTTTTGGTTTGACAACTGACAAAAAAAAAAGTTAAAAATGGAAATATCATATGACCTGATGTCAGTCCTAGAAACTTATTCAAATGATCTAAAAACTTTAATCCAAAATATTTGAATTCCTATTCAAATGATCTAAAAACTTTAATCCAAAATATTTGAATTCCTATGTTAACAGCAGTATTCTTTCCAACTATCCAGGTATGGAATCAACTTATTTATTGCCAGATGTCTAGATAAAGAATATGTAGTGTATATAACTACATATGTAGTGTATATAATAGAATATTTCTCTGACATTAAAAGTGCTGAAATCAGATCTAGAGATAGTAGATGGCACAGAGGTTAAAGAGCTTAACTTGCACAGACCAATTGGATTTTCACACTAATCACCATATATAGTCCCCCAAGAGTTTCTAAGTGTGAGCTCTGTGCACAAAGCCAAGAATAAGTTCCTAAGTGCCTCCAGGTATATCCACAAACCCAAACACCCACCCCTAAATTCTGAGATCATAATATTGATGCAAACAAAGAGTTGAATAGAGATGATTATACAAAGCCAAATAAGTATGAAAGAGGAGTACTATTACCAAGTGGTTCCACTCATATGTGGAATATATAGAACTAAAAGAAGTATATAGTCAAAAAACCCACAGCAATAACTCCTAGATCTGGTGGAAACTATGGTAGACACTAGAGCAAAAAATGAGGATAGGGTGTGAAATGATAGAAAGGTCTTTATGATGACAAGATCATACTGCAACATATAGTGATGTCTACATCTACAGAGATATTAAGCTCCACTACTGAAATTCTATAACATTGCAAACTAATATGAATTAATAAAAGAAATGGGGACACAAAAGTAAATTTATATATCTTTTAAAAAATTTTATATGCCATAATTTATTTATTTAGTAGTGGTGTCAGGATTTAAATTTAGGACTTGCAAGCAAAGCAATTACTCTACAATCAAACCACATTCCTAGTCCTATGTTAGTTTTGATGTAGGACTACTAGAGTTGAGGGTACAAGTAAGCCAAATAGAAAGTCTTAAAGAGTTATTTTAAAGAGTTGTGACCAAATTTTAAAATACACAAGAATTACTATACTAATGTGGGAATTTTTCATAAAATTTTTGCTATGTAATTTTCACACAGATATCTTATTTTAAATTCATTTTTTAAAATAATTTTTATTGAAAACTTTGTGGATTACAAGTCATTCATAGTTGAATTTCAGGAATACAATGACAGTGAATTAGGGCCATTCCCATCACCATTGCTGACTTCCCACCACCAAAGTTCCCAGCATGTATCCTATATCTCCACCTTTCAACCCCTGGCCTGCCAATGTGACAGGCCTATTTTAGGTTTAGATTGTTATATTGACTTTGGCTTGGGTATTTAGTTCTGTCCTTTTTTGTTATCTCCAGCAATGTACCTGAGACCAATTGGCCTCTGGCCCCATCTATCTTCTTTTTCTTTTCTTCTTCTCAATTTTATAGAAAATTGCAGAAATATGAAGTAAAACAAAGCAATTCATGTACCAAGATTCTATGAGAAAGTTGATAGCACCCTATATAAAAGATACAAATAAAATTTAAAAAGGGAGTGGCAATGTGTTGCAAGTCAGCCCTTGATGGGGCTGACTGATGGAGGGATGGAGGATGAGGTCTTTCTCCTCCAGCTTGGAGCACCCGTCTGCCATCCTGTTCAGCAGGTGATTCTGAAGTGAATGAGGCTGGTATAAACCTAACAGGCAGTCAGGCTTCAGAAGATAACAGCTTTATTCAGTGGGCATGGCTGAAGCCAAAAGCCCCAGAATAAGCCCTCGATAAAAAAGCCCCTGCCTTCCACAGACCCTTGCTTTTATACTTGAGAATCAGGTACTTCTCTAGGGTGGGAGTAGAATGCCAGATCACACCTTAACGTAGGGCACAATCACCAATCAGGGTAGGATCAGTAACATAATAATCCCATGGAAACAACAGCAGTGGTTTTGTTTGCTTGTGTGTGTGCGTGTGTATGTGTGTGTTTTATTTGCATGGGTGTAGCAAACATTGAAGAAATTAGAAAGGGAATACCCTTTACCCAAAAAACAGTGCGTCCCTACCCATGGAGCATCCTGTCATAAGGCCAACTACAGGCTCTTGGCTTACTAATAGTCTAACCCCAAGATCTTTCTTTATGGTCCCAGGAAAAGTTCTCCTTAATCATAGTTGTCATAGTCAGGCTTCTGTAATTAGAGATCTTGGTTTTTGCACAGATCCTATGTCAAAGCTGGGGTGTCATGGAGATTCTTTTTTTAAAACTCTTTTGATATGGAACCTCTTTATGTTCAGTGGATACTATATAAATTAGTGCTGGAATTTTCTTAGTCCTTTCTTCTTTGAGAGAAAAGTCATAATATCTGAATTATTTTACTTGTCAGCAAAATAAAATTTACCTCAGAATAGTCTGTACAATGAGCAGAGCCAAGAGCAATGCTGGGTGCGGCCCAAAGGCAAGCAAGCAACAAGCAAACAAACAAACAAGCAAAAGCATTTTCCTTTGAGTTTCCAAAGGAAATTGGAGGCTTGTGAGCTGATGTAAGTCCAATTGCAGATGCTCAGATTTGAGATCTCCTAACAATATGGGTGAAACGCCCTATTTTTGAGATATATCCCTCTATGTCAAAGTTTTTCTAAGCTAAAAGCAATGTATGTAGTTGTGCTATTCTCCTATATTTTAGGACCCATCCTTCCTACTCGTGCAGAGTCAAAGACATTGTAAAAATCTTCTTTCTCAGGGCATATGTGCCTGAACTCTTGCCAGAAACTTGTTGTTTTAATGCATTTTTGTGCAGATATGAGAATACATTTTCCAGCATTGCTAATGGAGGACATTTCTCACTTTCTCTTTTATATATGACCAAAAGCCTAGTGAAGATTCAAATGCAAGGCTTTTTGGTTTCTCTTTTCCTTATTTCCCCTCACTTGGGTACCAGCTCTTTTAATCTTTTCCCTAAGGGGGAAAATCTAATATAGTATAACTAGGATGTTTTTTCAAAACTAGGAACACTTCAAAACAAGTTTAAATATAAATGAAATCGGTTTCCAAATGTCTTGTTAAAAAAAAGCAGATGTTTTATATTTATTATATCATTTTTGTTTTATCACCTTGCAAAATTTTACAGCATGGAATTTTATTTAATGCAGTGGCATTTGAATAGCAATATTAGACAGCTGTATTTGTTTCATATTTGGGGACTTTTTTCTTTTTGGCAGGATATTAAACTGAAACTAATGTAACCTGGTGTTGGGGAAAATGTCGATGAGGCATTTTGCTTATTGATAATTGGAAACAACAACCAACTCCCTTCCAAACACACACCTTAAAAATAAGTCTTATTGCTTAGATAAGTGATTGTATATTTCAGAATGTTGAGTAGTTTAGACAAAGACACTTTTAAGAAAAGACTTGGCTACCCAAGTACAGTGACTGTCTCATAATTTTAGCTGCACAGTGCCAGGTAGGGAATGATAAATTGTAATTTAGATTTGTTGATTTTTCTGGTTTAGCATTTTGAAAGGACATATATAACACAGATACTGATTTCAAAAGAGTTAAGAAACAACTAGTTTCAGGTACTGCAGAGGCCAAATCTTATCCATTACCCTTTTCCAACTGATATCACTTAGTTCCACTTTCACTTACTTTTAATTTATGATTCAAAATATTCCTCGGTGCCTTTATTTAAGGCATCAACTGTATGTTCACAATCAAAAAAATATAACCAGCTTTTCTTTCTTCTCTTAAAAAAATTCTTTCTGCAGGCACAGACAGGTTTACAATTCTCTCTTAACCAAACCACAGACTTTCTGCTAGTTCTCACACCCTCCGGGTCACCACAAAATCCCTTATTAATTAAAGTGAAATTATATCTGAAATAAATCACTCGGTGAAAGAAACCCACTGTGGCATTTTTCTAAAGATGTTTGCAATAATTAATGAAACATTTGGTGACTGGTGACAGTTTTGATAAGTTTTAAAGTGGCAAGAAAGGTTGACATGTAAATAATCTCAGTAGACACTAGTTAAGAAATTATAAGATTTAGCAAAGGCGGAATAATAATTTTTGTGCCCATTCTCATAAGACCTTGTTTTTTGTTGTTATTGTTGGTGGTGGGGAAACAGGGAATAGGGGGTTGTGAAAGATGTTCTTTGAAGAGTAATCCATGGAGGTCAGAAGTTGGCAAAGAATATTTCATCAGATCTAGTCTGAAGTATCTTTCTGCAAATAAAGATTTATTGGGAAACCACCACAGCCACATACACATTAATTTTAGTGAAAGAAATGAGTAGACTAACAGATAATTGCATTGGCCGTGAAATCTACAGTATTTACTATTTGGCTTTTTACATTAAAAATGTGTCAGTGGGGCTGGGAGAAAGTAACCAGTGTTATGACAGAGATATAGCTTCGATCTCCAAAATCTTGTGGCCTTCCAAACCAGCATGTAGTGCTGGAAGCTCCAAGCACTGTTGGAGTAGCCTGGGTAATCCCTGAACTATACAGCCTATGCAGCACCACATCTTTGGGCCTTAGTATTAAATCACTTACATAGTTGACTAAATAACAGTTGTAATTTTCCTCACATACCCTTACTGTTGCTGGTGAGAACTATACCCCTCAGTCCTCAACTCCACCCAAAAAACCCAGAGCACAAGTAAACAAAAGCATGCTAACTTTTTTTTTTCCATTGGGCCTCATCACTTTATTATTTTTTTTTATTTTGACCAAAGTGTATTACAAATTATTCACAGTAATAATTTATGTATACAGTGACATTGAACCAGGAGCATTCCCACCACCAGTGTTATCCTCCCTCTATCCCTGTTCCCAGCATGCATCCATATCCCTCTCCTTTACCCCCCGGGATGCTTGTATAAGTGATCTTCTCTGTGGTTAGCATGTTGTAAATTGAGTATCGATTCTGTTGTCATTGGCTTTGGAATTGATGTTTAAGTTTGATCACTTTTTATTCCTACTTACTGTTCATAGGACTGTTTGGTCTTGGTACTCTCCATTATTTACCCCTCCATTTGTGAGGTGGAAGAAGATGGTTCAAGTTTTGTGTTTCTTTTTGAAGAAAAAAGAATAGAATAGGGCAAAATTCAACCAAGCAAAAATGGGAGGAGTCCTTCTAGAGGTTATATCTATCAATTTAAGAAAAGAAAAGGAACCCAGGAGATAGCATGGAGGTAAGGCGTTTGCCTTTCATGCAAAAGGTCATTGGTTCGAATCCCAGTGCCCCATATAGTGCCCCATATGGTCCCCCGTGCCTGCCAGTAGCAATTTCTGAGTATGGAGCCAGGAATAACCCCTGAGCACTGCCGGGTGTGACCCAAAAACCAATAAATAAATAAATCCTATGAATGATGCTTTTGGGACTGGGTGGTGGCGCTGGAGGTAAGGTGCCTGCCCTAGCCTAGAACAGACCACGGTTCGATCCCCCGGTTCCCATATGGTCCCCCAAGTCAGGAGCGACTTCTGAGCGCATAGCCAGGAGTAACCCCTGAATGTCACTGGGTGTGGCCCAAAAACCAAAAAAAAAAAGAGAAGAAAAAGGGAGAAAAACATAACAACAATGATAAAAAATAAATAAAAGATTAAAAAAATCAAACGCAAAGCTCAAAAAGTATCACAGCAATATAGACAACAACCACATAATACCCACAGTCCTAAAATAAAAACAAAACAAAGCACTAAAAAAACCCCAACAATCAACAATAACAAAGCTAAATAAAATTAAATCGTGCTTTTTTTTCTTGCATAGGCACAGTAAATATTGGGGAGATTAGAAAGGGAATTCCCTTGGCCTAAGAGATACAGTGTTTCTCTGCCCTTGAAGTATACTATCATGGGAATAACTACAGGCTCCATACATGCTCTTTTACTCTCCTCTAGGTCCTTTTGTGGTGACTGGAAACTTTTTTTTTACAGGAATTTGTTGCAGAGAGAAAAAAGTTTATGGGTCACGAGCAAAGATCATTTCCAGCAATTGGGAATGGGATAACTAGAAAATATAAAATAGTGAGTGTGTTAGAGTTTCAGGGTGCATGTTACAGAAGAAAAATAAGAAATATAGCAGCATTTCACTTTAGTGTTTGTGGATGGAATATGACAACTTCTATCTTACCTTTCCCCCTAAAAGGCAAGAAAAGCCCTGATTCATTTAATAGGAGTTCTAGGACTTCCCTCCATGAAGTACCCATGTCACATAGCTGATAGGAGAGTCCAAAGTCCTAACTTCTAGATTATACTTCATATATTTAAAGAATTATTTTTCTTATTTAGGAATCACAGCTTCTAAAGTAGAGTGTAATAGGAAATTATTCCTTCTATCTTGTATGTGGATTGATCTATATGCCAAGTTTCATAAGAAAAGAATCTAGAAATGATGAAGCAATGGTTGAACCTGGCACATACCATTTTAACCAAGTGATCAAAGTGATTATCTTCATGATGCCTGTGCAAATAACTCCTGATAGGATGTAAAGGTTTTTAGCTAAAATTCATAAACTCAGTCTAACCATAAGGAAAGCATCATTATGCCAACAAAATTCATTATCATTGCTCAGAAGTATCCATGTCATGCACAGCCTGAGAAACTGGAAGAGCTAGGAGACTAAGATGACTAAAATTAATGAGTTACCCTAGTTTAACCTTTGCAATAGAAGGCAAACATTGGTAAAAAAAAAAACTAATAAACAGAAATCCATATAGTCTGGAGCTTAGTTTTAAGAACACTTATAAATCAACTAGGCATTATTTAATAAATTTTATTTCTTCTGCTAAATCCTTGGGAACAGTACAGAGATATCAACCATGGAGTTTTGGGGAATGACAAAGGAACCTCAGTCACATTGTAGTATTCTCAGAGAATTACTGAAAGCTCATTTTTGTCTGCATCACAACACAACTATAGTTTGGTCCAGAGAAAAGGTTTCTTTATGTTAGTTGAGATCCTGGCTACCATGATAGTACTTTATTGTAGTATTACAGCCCTTACTATGGGCTTGGATGGTGGTGGATTTCTCTGCAATCCCAGGCCACGTGGCTCTGCAACCCACTTCAGTTGGCAGGTATCTGCGTCCAGGAGAACGGCGAATATGTAACTCACTCACAGTCAGACTTCCAGAGAGATAACATATTTATTTGCCCTGACCATTTATGCTGTTTATCTATTCAGCCCTGCATAGTATCATCTTCTTGTTGTTGTTGTTGTTCTTCTTCTTCTTTCTTCTTGTTGTTGTTCTTCTTCTTCTTCTTGTTCTTCTTCTTCTTGTTCTTCTTGTTCTTGTTCTTGTTCTTGTTCTTCTTGTTCTTCTTGTTCTTGTTCTTGTTCTTCTTCTTCTTCTTCGTCTTCTTCTTCTTCTTCTTCTTCTTCCTCCTCCTTCTTAGCCGTCTCTCTATCTTGCTTTCTCCTCCATGCTGCATCCAGGCAAATCTCCTTGCCCTTCTGGTCAAAGGCCTTATCTAACCTTTCCAAGACCCCTCCCAGGAATTGGATGTCTTGCAGGTAAAGTTACACATAGCAAGACTCCTCCCAGGAATGGGAGGGTCTTGCAGGTATGAACAAGTTACACCAGAAGAATGGAGTTATAGGCTGATTTGCAACACTTTATGACTCCTGATGGATAGGTTTTAAGGTCACTAGTGTGACATATCATAGGACTTCTCTCAACAATCTTGTATTTTGAGAAAAACTTAAGAGAGCAAGTAAAATGCTTCTTTAATGCATGAAGCATTAGAGAGTAAAAGACCTTTAAGACTAATTTTGTTTTTTTGTGTTTTGGGCACTACATCTAGAGGTACACAGAACTTACTCATAGCTCTGCACTCAGAGCTCACTTCTGGCAGTGCTTGGGGAACCAGATTGGATGCTGAGAATCAAACTCGGGCTGATTGCATACAAGGCAATTGCTTACATTCATTACTATTGCACTGGAAATATTCTTAAGATTTTGTATAAGAAATAGTTGGTAAACGTAGCTTTTAATTCTATCCTGCTGTCTGCTTTGTGATGTCTTATACAATGGGTCATGAGCACTTGTTTTGGAAAAGTGAAATATGAGAGGCAGGGTTCACTGAATGGAGAAAGGCCTCCCTAGTTGGGCCTTGTTGATCATAATTAGAACTAGACTTTACCCTGCTCTCCACCAGCCCTGCACTTCAAATCTAGTACTATTTCAACCACTGAACCCATAGTAGCACTATTTCAACCCACATCACCCCAAAGAACCTGTTAAATGCATGTAAACACAGGTGAGCTGTCCCTGCCTCTCAGGGGTGGAGGCTGTTCTCCACCAGCTGCACAGATGTCAATGTGGATCCCATTTCAACAAGTCCCCGTGTAGGGTTGGGACCCACACTGCCCTGAAAAACAGAGCTTGTGAAACACACATCAATGGAAGCGAGGTGACCTCCCCTGAAGGATGAAGCCAGAGAAATGCAGCTGCTCAGCTCCTCTCCACATCTATGCACTTCTCCTCACCAATGAACCCCAGAAAAAATGTAGGCACACTGTACTAAAAGTGTAAAAATGGGGAGATAATGCAAGCCTCTACTATAGTGAATGAAAATGTAGTTCTAATGACCTGAAAAGTGACAACCACCTATTTAGCCTCTCATATAAGGACTTTAGAGAAGAAAAATGAAGGATCCTCTAGAACTCAAAGAAAGCATGAACCGAACTGAACAAACCACAAATGAAAGTAGAAAAATCCAAACTGAAATAACAGGACTGAAAAACTTGGAAGATGAAAGTCAAACCTTACTGGAAAGTCTCTCCAACAGAATAAGAGCTGTTGAGGACAGAATCAGTGAGCTGGAAGATGAGATGCATAACAACTCCATATAACAGAAGTGATTGAAAAAGAGCCTTAAAATAAATGATCAGAATAAGAAAATAAATCACAAAAATTGTGAGCAGATAAAAATAGAAATATTTGAAAAACTCAATGGAAGCAACATAAGACTCATTGGTGTCCCAGAGACCCAGGAAGAAAATCCCCAGGAAGAACCAACAGTCAGGGACATCACTGCAGAGAAACTTCCAGACTTATTGTGCACACGACCAATTCCTGCATGCCTAAAGCATACCAGCTAAAACAGATCCGAAGAAAAGCTCCCCCAAACACATCCTAGTTATAATGATGAATCCTGCAGAAAGGGATTGATCTTGCTGGAAGGGAGAGTGCATTAAAAGGAGTATCCTTAAGATTTACAGCAGATCTGTCACAAGAAACCCTCAAGGTCCAGGAGGGAAGATCATGTCAGATATTTCCACAAGGTAATATATGTGGTTTCTCTACAAAAATAGATCCATGAATATGAAGGTTGAATTTGGAAAAATTCAGCAAACTACAAAAGAGTTAATGAGTGGAGTTCAGAATTGGTTAATGTGTTAAGGGAAAATATATAAAAATAGATATTGGATGATTATAATAGCTCACACAGATGATCAGATATAGATGTCTGTTAAGTCATTTTCCACCCCCATCTTGTCTCTCCTATTGCTCTGGAATTTCACCTTGAGAAGTTAACGGCCTGCTGCCCTGGTAACCATTAGTCAACGCACATTTTAAAAGGAATTTGACATATTTGTGAATAAGAATGGACTTCTGGAGTGGGGTCTGACCATGATAAATTGTGAGTGCTGCCTGTGTGTGTCTGTCTCCTGTCCTGTCCTGTTGCCTGAAAAGAGGCTCCAAAACTCTCTCTCCTAAAGGCTCTTTCAAGGCCAGGGACACCAAGAAACTGCTTTATAACGTGAAAACCGGCTATAAGCAGTACTTTGCAGAAGTCAGGTCCCATGTTTGTGATGTCAGGCTGGGAAAATCTATGAAACTATGCCTGCCCAGTGGGACCCGACCATGAGAAATTGTGAGTGCTACCTGTGTGTGTCTGTCTCCTGTCCTGTCACCTGAACCTCTTGGGAATGGCCGAAAAGAGGCTCCAGCAGAGCACCTCTGCTTAGCTACGCGGCTGTGCGCTCTTTCTAAAGAAAGAACACCATTGCAACAAGAAGAAAAAAAAATCACACTAAGAACTGTGCTAGATTACTGAAGCCCAGAATTTCTCCCCAGACTGTCTTCTCTGCTGCATGCTCTGGCCTAAGATTTGATCCTGTGTGAGGCTTTATCCATGGAGGACACTCCTTCCATGGAGGCAAGTCAACCCCACCCATAAAGGGTGGAGCCAGAGGAGCATGTCCGCATACATCATTTAGCCAATGAATACCACCACAACACATAGAAAAACCCACAACACAAGTGTGACAATGGGGAAACAACGTAGACCAGCCTCAGACATAGAGAATGAAGATGACAGTTCTGATGACCAGAAAACGAGCGACCAACTAATCAATCTCTCAGATAAGGAGTTTAGACAAGCAATACGGAAGATGCTCAAAGAACTCAAAGAAACTCTGGCTCAAGTTGAACAGAACACTAATAAGAACTAAGAAAATATGAAGACAGAAATCACAAAACTTCAAACTGAAATAACAGGTCAAATAACAGGCCTGAAAAACTCAGAAAATGAATTGAATGACAAAATGGATATGCTCAACACCAGGGTAACAAAACCTGAGAATAGAATTGGTGCTGTGGAAGATGAGATAAATAACAATTCCATACAGCGGGAGAGATTGGAAAAAAAAAAAACTTAAAGCAAATGAACAGACAATGTAAAAATTAGTCAAAGAATGGGAACAGATGAAAATAGAAGTTTATGATAAGATGAACAGAAACAAAATAAGAATCATTGGGGTCCCAGAAACCCAAGAAGAAAATTTTCAGGAAGAATCAATGGTCAGGAACATCATTAAAAAGAAACTTCCAGAACTAAAGAATATATGTGATCAAATCCTGCATGCCCAAAGAGTACCAACCAAAAGAAACCCCAAAGAAATACCCCAAGACACATCCTAGTCACAATGATGAATTCCACAGATAGAGAGATAATTCTGCAAACAGCAAGATCAAAAAAGAAAATTGCATTCAAGGGAGCATCCTTGAGATTTACAGCAGACCTGTCACCAGAAGCACTCAAGGTCAGAAAGCAGTGGTGGGACATAGTGACAAAACTCATTGAAATGAATGCTTCACCTAGAATACTGTACCCAGCAAAACTCACTTTCTGGTTTGATGGAAGAATACCTGGTTTCACAGACAAAAAACAGGTCAGAAACTTTACAGACTCAAACCCACGCTTAGGAGAAAAACTGAAAGACCTAATTTAAGACAAGACTAACCAAAAGACACACCAAATTTCGATATAAAGATGGCATCAAATCCCAGGACAATTCTTTCTCTCAATGTCAATGGACTAACTGCACCAGTTAAGAGACACAGAGTGGCTAAATGGATCAAAAAGCTCAATCCAACCTTCTGGCGCCTACAAGAAACGCACCTGAATAGTCAGAACAAACATATACTCAAAATAAAAGGCTGGAGGAAAATTATCCAAGCAAACAACACCCATAAAAAACCGGAGTGGCCATATTAATATCAGATAATGCAAACTTTATACTCAGAAAGGTTGTAAGGGACAAAGATGGATGTTTTTATATTAAACAAGGATATGTAGAGCAGGAAGAAATCACTCTCCTAAACATATATGCACCGAATGAGGGGCCAGCAAAATATTTAATACAATTGTTGAAAAATCTGAAAAATAATATCA
>PVKC010029784.1:0-15022 GCA_004027635.1 Crocidura indochinensis
GGTAACAAATTAATTTCTATGATGTTGAATCTGGATATTTGTTCCTTTCATCCAGTGTGGCTGACAATGAGATGGAGGGCTGAGAATGATACTTCATTTGACTCCTGATTCTCATTCCATACTACAAGATAGGCTTATGTCAGTCTACATTCAGTGAGAGAAAAAATGCCAAGAAAAGAATGCCATGATAAGGAAACATTTACAGCACCCCACAACTTCATTCTAAATTTTAGGAAAATAAGCATCTTATATCACAGACAACATACCCTATTAAATATTCATAAAGAAATAGATCAACATCATTTTATATTTGTAAATAAAGCAAATACAGAAAAGACTATTTCAGCATCCTTTGCAACTATGAACATTCAGGCCTTATATATAAAACCTTCATAATTATAAAGTGAATTAATAAATTATTAGATCAAGAATTCTATGACAGTTACATCATTAGTCTTCATATGACTGTCACACATAATCAGCAATTTCTGAGTCATACCAATACTGACTTATTCAGAAGGGTAGAAGAATAATAGTTTTAAACTAAAAATAATGTCTTAAAAATCATCTTAAAATTTAAAAATAATAGTTTTAAAATAAGTTTTATTGAATGCTCGCCAAATCCCCAGTGGTGGTCAGTGAGTAAGAACTTTATATAGGTAACCTACAACTGAAAATAATTATCAAAAAATGGCATCATTGGCTAATTAGTCACTTTTCCATTCTATATCTTGTTTTGCCAGAGTAGAGCAAGTATGACTTGCATTCAACCCAAGGAGAAAGTTGAATGAAGAGTGATAGTAAAACAGAAGTCATGAATTTATTTTTATTTACAATAAATGAATACACATTATTTTAAAGAGACAATAAGACCTTCCTCTTACCTTGACTGATTTACTAATGCTGCATTGCCCTGCCCTACTATGTGAACATAATTTCAGAGTCATTTATATTCTTTTTCATCTACACATAATTGAAGCAATTTCAGTGGGACTGACATTGTGAGAAATGAATCAGCAATGTCTAATGACATTCATTGCCTTGAAGAAGAAAGGACCAATAGTAACATTGTATTACTATGCTACAAGCACAATAACATTGGGAAAATGAAATATACTTCAAGTACAAAGTGTACAGTATTGACATTGTGTGCAAAAGACCTTCAGAAAAATGTAGAGATTGTTACATATGTAAAGAATTGACAGAACTGGTTTTATAGACTATTCTTTTTTTAACTGTAGAAAACTGAGTCTGATTTTGTGGGTAGAAAGGATGTGGAAAATATTACAGGAAAATATATAAATTGCTTTCACAGATGCATACGGTTGAAATGACATTGAGAGTTAGGAAAATAGTGAAACAGCAGTTACTTGAAGTAGAAACTTTGTGTGGAAAGTGGGCCAAAAGCAGCAAAGCAGTTTTGCAAAATAAATAATGGAAGTATTTTGGAAAATATATCCTGGGAAATGTTCTTCCCCTATGTTTCTGTCTACCTGTTTATTCTATCTTTTTATCTATCATCTATCCACCTTTAAGTGGAATGATAGAAACGAAAGAGTACTATAAAGAACTTGTAAATACAACAGTCTAAGTAGTACTGGAGTATATATATATATCTAATCTTTAGATTTACAAGTGCAGAGTCACTCACTAAGAATGACCCCCAATTATGGGAAGTCACAAAAGCAAAAGCCCAGGAAGAAGTTGAGTAAAATATAAACCTTTATGACCTATGTAAATTGCTTTGAGAGCTACAGGGCTAAAACTTACAGAATAGAAGCCAGCATTATAATTTCAGGAAATGGAGAGACCCTTCCATGTGTTCTTAAAATACAATCTTTAAGCACACTTACCACAAGTAAAATCCTATTCAGTGGTATAATTATGGAACATGGAAAATCCTGGACTGTTAAACAAATCATCACAGTTAATGAAGATTTTTTCAAATTAGAATCAAAATATTAATGAGAAATTTTCATCATAATATGTTTAAAGTTCTCATTTTGCTATGAACAAGGCAAATTATTTAAATGTTTTCAATAAAATAAAAGCTCATTATGAATTTATTTTTTATGGAATGTAAAAATATTAAAGCATCTTAATTTTACTCAACCTGATATATATTAAAATAAAAATTTTGTTGCAATCTGGATTATGCATCTCTAATGCATGAGGAAATATTTCTGTGAGGCTGACTTTTGGCTTGGTATTCCCTGGAAGTTCTTTGATGCACCATCTTGGAATCCTTTTGGCCCATGAACTTAATGCCTGAGTCTCTCTCCTCTATTGATTTACAGAAATCAGCTCTTCTGATTTAAAGAGCACCTTGGTTATTTCTCTGATTTGTGGTATTCTAACACATCAGTAATGTTGATCAAATCAGCAATGGAGTAGGTGATATTGCTAATGTTGTTGTCAAATTAGCTAGAAAACTTACTCAGCTTCTTTCCAAATCTAACATTAATTTGAGACATAGGTTACACTTCACTGCCATTAATTATGTTGAATTTTCTCTCTCTATGTCTGCCTATTCCTATCTCTCTCATTTTTAATATATGTTTGTTGATGAAGATAAAACAAAATTGAAACCCGTAAATGTATATAGTCTCCTTTTATACATTTCATGTGAAGCATAACAACTATACTTAACAGAGGACCCACATGATTTTAGGAATGAGTTTATAGCAAGAGAATAAGTAAACTCTACAGAAAGAGTAGACAGTGTTGAATGTTAAACAGCTTCCTCTATTACAGAAAGAAGATACTTATCACTCTACATATGTACATTCATGTATAGCTGTGTACATGTATAGACCTGTTGAAATTAACATAGTATAGTATTAACATAACAATCCTAAATTAAAGAGTACTTAAATATTTTTAAAAAGTAGGTCTAAGACTCAACTCTCAGTAATCCTGTTAATCACATTTCCTCAATTAAATAAAAAATAAAAAAGCACAAAATGATTTTTTACTTATTTATCTATTTATTTTATTTATTTATTTTCTTTTTTGTGCTCTGTTATGCTTTTTATTTCAGGACCATGGTTATTATGTGATGCTTGTCTTTATTGGTGGATTTTTTTGTTTGATATTTCCTTTTGTGTTATTTCACTTTTTTTTCCCTTTTCTTCTCTCAAACTGAGGTTGAGAGCCTCTAGAAGGACTCCACCCATTCACAGCTTATTTGATTTTTACTCATTTTATTGGTTTTCTTTTCTTCAAACAGAACCACATAACATGAACCATCTAGTTCCACCTCTCAAATTGAGGGGGAAGTAATGGGGGAGTACCAAGTCCAAACAGTTGTATGATCACTAAGTAGTAAGCTAGTCACAGAGGGGACCACTTATACTAGCAGCCGGGGGGGAGGGGTAAGGGTGGGGCATATGGGATGCAAGCTGGGAATGGGGATAGAGGGAGGACAACTTTGGTGATGGGAATTCCACTGATTCAATGTTAATATGTATCTAAAATATCACTGTGAAAGTTATATAATACACTTTGGTCAAAATAAAAATGATAATAATAAAAATATCATATAAAATTTTAATAATAGTTTAATGTTATTCATCTATCACTCTTTTCAAATGGAACAATTTAACAAACAAAAAACACGAGTTGGCTTACTAACTCGTAGATCTATAAAAAGCTTCTTTAAATTTTGTAAACATAAAATGAATGTTTAAGGTCTAAATATTTAAATATCTATGCATTATATCATATGTTAAATAATATGGGGCCCGGGAGATAGCATGGAGGTAAGGTGTTTGCCTTTCATGCAAAAGGTCATCGGTTCGAATCCCGGTGCCCCATATGGTCCCCCGTGCCTGCCAGGAGCAATTTCTGAGCATGGAGCCAGGAGTAACCCCTGAGCACTGCTGGGTGTGACCCAAAAACCAAAAAAAAAATAATATAAAAGTCACTATATATTTCTGCAAGTATTTCTCTGAAGGCCACTTGTGATGGTACTTGGAAAGCATGTGATATTTTATCAAATCTATTCTCATGTGCTAGACATGTTCTCTAACATTTGAACCATATGCCAGTGTCAAAGGTCAATCAATATATAGATTTTTTTTTGAAAAATTTCCATCATGTTCCAGTGAGATGAAACAGATTGCAAATAGTATGGTCTTTCTCTATTATTAAATTGAGATTAAAATATTCTGAGCTGATGAGCATTCCATAGAGAATCACTCATTTTCTGTAGGACCTTCCTGATCAGTAAAGCCATATAAACACTCTCATATGATATTGATGTGTGTGAAAGTTAGCTTTAAGTGTCACCTGGGTGAAACCATCATATTGGTCAAGCAGCAGTTTAGGCATAACTGCTAAGATATTTGTTGTATGAAACTCATAATTAGATCAGTCTATATTTTTTGAGTGAAACTAGGCTATGCTCAGAGATCACTCTTGTCAGTGATTTGAGGAGCTTATTTAGTACCTGGGATTGAGCCTGGTCAGTTGTATGCAAAGGAAGTGCCTTATCCTAAGTACTATCTCTCTATCCTGAAGATCAAGTAGATTTTTAATAAAGCAGATTGGTCTCTGTAATGTGGGTATATTTTCTCTAATTATCTACAGACTTTAAAAAATTTTACTGACTTGATATGAGATTTCATTCCTTATACAGATAGGTCTCTGAGTCTATTCAGCAGAAAGTAACTATTAAAGACATCAACTGTATGCCCCTTAAATATTCAAATCTCTAAAATATTTAAACGGGGACCAGAGAGATAGCATGAAGGTAGAGCGTTTGCTTTGCATGCAGGATGGTGGTTCAAATTCTGGCTTCCCATAGGGTTTCTTGATCCTGCCAGGAGCGATTTCTGAGTGTAGAGCCAGGAAGAACTCCTGAGTGCTGCGGGATGTGACCCCCAAAAATATTTATATAGGAAAATATGTCACAGACATATATAAAAGATGTGGGAAGAAGATAAGGTAGTAGATTTTGAGGACATAATAAAATCAGGATACCAAGATGTGATTTAAAGAAGTTGTACTATTACTAACCCTAATGAAGCCAGAAAAATGGGAAGCCATTTGAGACACAACTATTACACTCTGTAGAGATATGAAAAATAAGGCACTTCCCATAGAAAACGGAACTCTTCAGAAAATAAGAAACTAAGAATAAAATGATTCTATGATGAGGACCTGAAAGAATACTAACAAAAAATTCCAAGTTTTTTCCTTTGATATCTCTGCAGCAACAAACTCATGCCTACAAAGAAATCCCCAGGTTGTTTGAAAAAAAAAAAAACCCTATAAAATCAACTTCATAAAAGCAAGTGGACTCATTTTCCAATCTGGGGATTCACTGCAACTCAACCTGAGGTATGTGACCTTTTTCTTTTATTTCATGGCAGTAGTTATGTTTGATTCTTTATCCTTTGGAGAAACTCATCTTTCTTGACCTTGTGACTAAATCTCTTTCTTTTCTTCCTCATTTATCTAAATAGGACTATTTTGCTTCACTATGAAAAAACAAACAAACAATTTAAAGTAACTCTTTTTCTCAGGAGGGAAAGAATTCTGTCTTTAGATAGGAGTTTGATGTCAACTCATACTGAGAATTGAGATTTTTGACAAGCCCTACAGAATTCTGAGTCGGTAATGTTCACAACTATAGAAACTGATTTCTTAAGATGAGTTATAGAGATAGATAGGTAGCAGATAAATGATAGGTACATGATATTATTTGTATAATTTTATATAGATTTCTTTCTATTTAGAGAGGCAGGTGCACAAACACATCATATTTGTTTCTTTAAATAACCATAAATATCATATTGGAGGAGAATAAATTATTATGTGTGTGTCTATAATTTAACTCTGCAGAGATTTCTAGTCCAGTTTTTTTTTTGTATGTAACATGTTTAAACTACAATATTATCCTAAATAAAGGAGAAGCATTTTTTTCAGGACCTACAACTGAAGATTCTGCTTCTATTGGTGCCTCCTGTTTTTCTACTGAGTTTATTGAGATCTCCCTGGCATATTTCTTGCATGAATTTAGTTTCAAAACAGTGACTATCGGAAAACTACTTATTTGGAACTATGACCTAAATGTTTGTTTCCCTCTAAATCCTGTGTATAAAACCTAAGAAGTTTTTTTTTTTACCACCTTCTTAGTAGGTGGTACCTTTTGAAAGTGCTCAGGTCATAAGAGTGGAATCCTTAAGAATATATTTAGGGTTCTTATAAAAGGGACCTACGGATGTCCCTTAACCTTTTTATCATGGAAAGATACAATGACAGGTAAGACATGTTCAAGTTCTAAAGGAATCCTTAACTAGAATTCAACTTTTAGGGAAGAAAAATAATTACATTAAATTTGAGAGAAATGAAGAAAGGATACTATGAAGCTTTTTGCTCTCATCTAAACTCTTATTCATATTTTAACAGGTAAGATACAGTAACTTGAGATAAGATTCCCAACTTCGTGATAACGTGTAAAACTAGAAAATTAAGTTGATTTGTACAAATTAAGTGTTTACAAAACTATTTACTATTATTTACTATATACTTTTAGGATATATTGCCTATGGTTTATGAATTCTTTAAAAATCATTCATGATAGGATACATTACAATCCAGGATCAACCTGGATTTCTCTGACAGAATACTGAGTATACCATAGGCGCTAGTATGTTTTATGAGTTTCTTATGGAGTCATAGACTCATGAACTTAAAATAATAATTTAGGGCACTGTTTTATCTCAGTTATTGAAGAAGACATGAGGACATAAAAACTAGCAGCTATAGGGCTGGAGCGATGGCACAGTAGTTAGGGCATTTGCCTTGCATGTGACTGACCCAGCACAGACCACAGTTCGATCCCTCGGCTTCCCATATAGTCTCCCAAGCCAGGAGCTATTTCTGAGCACATAGCCAGGAGTAACCCCTGAGTGTCACCGAAAGTAGCCCAAATCCAAAAATAGCAGCTACAATTCTTATGAATTTCATCAATGTCAAAGAAAAGAGGACTTAACAGAAGCACATGCCAATCACAATAGAACAATTGCAATCAAGACTTTAATTACTTATGGTGTCTTTTAAAATGGTAGACATATTTAATTAGTAAAATATATACAGGATTTTAAAATAAGACAGCAAGATTTATTATTATGACCTTGGTTGAATGACTTATTTCTTAGATCTGAGGTATTTCTGGTTTTGGTCTCATAGGGTGAAGTGAGGATTAAGTAAGATAATGCTTTCAAAGCACTCATACAATGTCTGAGATATATTATTTCATAAATAACTCATAAAATTCACGAGTAAATTATAATTTTCAAGTGTTGTGGGAAGAAAGAAAATTAGCATTGATTGAGAGCTTACTATGCTTCATGAATTGTCTTTTAGGCATTTTATATGCAGAGTATTATCAAAATAGACCCACAATTTATACTGCCCTCTAAAAGACTTTAGAAATAATCAGACTTTATTTTTCAATATTGACAGTGGAATACAAGATATTATTCTTAGTAGAAAAATTTCATGGGCATGCTAAAACACATTATAAATTTGTAACCTACCACAAATCATTTTCTCATTGAGAATAAAGTGGTGATGTACTTAAATTTATTTTTTACTGCGCTTATTTCTTACAAATCAGTGTAGCCATGAACAAAGAATTCTCCACAGGCTATGGTGAAGTAGTATGAGTTGTCTTTCCAAGAAATTGAATAAGTTAGCCCTAAACCATCTGCCACTCCAGGTACTGTTTATAACCAAAATATTACAGATTTGTGCAAGTAGAATATGGTGCTACAGAACCAACTGATGTTAACTGAAAGTTCCAACCTACTCTTTGAACAGTAGAAAAGCCATCTGTTTGCTAATTTAAATTCCCAGCCAGAATGTCTACTCCATACCTAATAAATATTAATTAGACACTGCCAGATTCAAAGTAAGACTCATCTTTATGTTTGCATTTTGGTTATTTGATTCATAGCCCCAAGAAAATCCCTTCATTTTATGTTTTATGATATCATTCTTAATTCTACATTCATTCACCTAATCATCTAATTATTCAAATATATACACAATAAATATTACCGATCACTCACTACATCTGAACCAGTGTGCTGTGTGATATTGATAAATGAAGAACCTCCCTGGAGAGCAACATTCACTCTGTTATATAAACAGAAAAATAATTCTGATACTCATTTGCATTTGTAATGAGATTCTGTTTTCTGAAAAAGCATAGGGAAACCAGATTAAGGAGCTCAAAGTCAGATCTCTAAGGTCCCTTTGCATATACCTTTCATTTGATGCCTAACAACTATTGACATCTGCTTGATGATTAGTAAGTGGCTCAAAAGACAACCTAAGAAAATGCTTCAATTCTTCATTTATGTGATCATTCAACTAATAATCCCTGAGTATTTTCTGTGGACTAGGTGCTCTACTGGGTACTGATGAATCTTCACGCTAATGACCCACATGACATTCAGAAAGTAAATAAGCAGATAAGTAAAAAAAAAATTAAGTATTTGATAAGTGCTTGGTTAGAAATAAATAAGATATCTTGAAAGGAACTACTAACCTTTATTACCTAATTGGGTCAGGATCTAACTCTCTTCGATATTATCATTTAAGAAAAAGCTTTAACAATCGAAAATATGTAGAACTTTGATGTCAACTGGGTTGACATGAAAAGGGACAGATGAAAAGAAGTGGTATGAAAGTTGGGTCTGGGCCGGGCAGTGGCGCTGGAAGTAAGGTGTTTGCCTTACCACGCTAGCCTCAGACGGACCGGGGTTCGATCCCCCGGTGCCCCATATGGTCCCCCAGGCCAGGGGCGACTTCTGAGCGCATAGCCAGGAGTAACCCCTGAGTGTCACTGGGTGTGGCTCAAAAAACAAACAAACAAACAAAAAAGTTAAGTTTTGGGGCCCGGGAGATAGCATGGAGGTAAGGCGTTTGCCTTTCATGCAAAAGGTCATCGGTTCAAATCCCGATGCCCCATATGGTCCCCTGTGCCTGCCAGGAGCAATTTCTGAGCATGGAGCCAGGAGTAACCCCTGAGCACTGCCGGGTGTGATCCAAAAACAAACAAACAAACAAAAAACAAAAAAAAAAGAAAGTTGGAATTGAAAACTCAATAATTACCAGAATTAAATACTATTAATTATTCACTTGTGTTTGTAATTGTGTAACTAAGCAACAGTAGGACTCACAACAAATATGGGTATTTATTTTAAGTGAGCTAGTTATAAAGAAATGCAGGCTTTTTACATGGTTGACTTTGGAGTCTTATTACTCATGTCATTGTCATTGATCCAAATGCCTGATGTAACTAAGACTCAAAGATACCTCTCTAGAATAAAGTTTTGGTTCAGAGTTTTCTTTCTAGTTCTTTATTCCAGCATTATTCTTGGTTTCACTTCAGGAAGCAGCATTATTCTTTTTGCTCTAAGAGTATTGACAATGTTTTCATAAGGTCAAGGCCAGTGTAAATGGAACTCTGTCCTGAAGCAAGAAAAAACAGGGCTTGAATTTGTTTGTATTTTGGATCTCTCAAAGCTGACTTTTGCCCAAAGCCTTCTGTGTTCTTTATTAGGCAGCAATCTGAGCTCTAAGTCGATAACCTTCGTGAGAGCACATGTAAGTCTGAGGTACCACACACTTCTTCTCTCTTCCTATGTGTTCCATGCTTCTTTGCTAATCACTGTAGGTTGGTTCTTGGGCCCTTGAAATTTCTTCCAGAAAATATATTTCTTCAAGCTAAGAGAGCTGACAGTTTCTTTCTGACTTTCCACAATTTTTCCTATTATTCTTTTTACTAGACTTTCGTTTATAATTATTAGTATTGGCTAGCTTTCATAATGGTGTTCTAAACCAAATCTTGAAAAATCTACAATACAACTTAATTGCTTGGTTCTTAGAATGTAATCACATATACATAGGCATAATATATATTTGTAAAAGCAAACATTTTTCTAGTATCATCCCAGGTAAGTTTAAACTCCAGTCATTCTTTCGATAATGTTTTTGGACCATCATAGCTCTAGCATCATCTCCCTATCTCAAATGCCCATAGCCTTTTTGATCATTTCTAATACTTGGCAGTTATTAGACATTATCAATCCTAAAATCTAAGAATAAAATTACATATACCATATGGGATGCTGGGGGATCGAACAGCAGTCTGTCCTAGGCTAGCGCTGGCAAGACAGACACCTTACCTCTAGTGCCACCATGCTGACCCCTCAATGCATTATTTCTAGTGCTTATTCAGAACTAAGGAGTATAAGTGTTAAACAAAGCTTAGCAGAGGAGTATCATTATTTTGTGAGTAGTATTTACAATATTTCTATTATCTATAATATTTAATATAGATATCTCTATTCTTCCCTATTGATGCTATTGTCCACTTTCTTAGACATTTTAATTTTTTCTTATATTAATTTGCTGAAAAGTATTTTCATTTGGTAATTAACAATCATAACTGATATATTTATTGAAAAAATGAGATTATACTATTGACTTCCTTTCTAAAGAATATTGATTTTTTATAAAATAGTTGGCTCACAACTACATTATCATGGAAAATAGTTAACCTCTCAAAAATCTGTATTCATATTTGTTATATTTGCCTATATCTGCATTTTTATTCAAAATTCATATCCTCTAACCAAAATTTTTATTCTATTTTAATATTATTAGAAGTGTACAGATAAATTCTATTTTTATCATTCAGTCATTTCCTGAAATTTACCTAAACCAAGTACATATGTATATATATTTATATATACCTATATATCATATATATTTTTATATATATATATGGTGTTTGTGTGTGCATATGAACATGTGTCTACAGATACACACCTGTGTACATACATCTACCAAATCTTTCAATCTTACTGTCTTATAATTAACCAGTTATAATAACTATCTAATTATTCCTATTTTTTCTCTCACTTGTCAATTGTTCAGACTTGGAAACTATGCCATCTTTTGACTAATAGATGTTCAAACTTTGTTTATCTCCATATCAAATGGCTAAAATGTTATTACACACTTGTCCTACACAATATCATGCAAGTTGTATTTCACTAATCTACTTGCTGTTGGTTTCATATCTTAGGAATTCTAAGCACTAATACTTTCCTGTGTCTAATCCTCTATGTGTAATCAAAAATAAAAATAATGCTGAATCATGAAATATGGAAATCTATAAGAATGTTATTTTTCCAGAATGGCAATGTACTGCTTATGTTGAAGCATCAACTATACATTTAAAAAATTGTGATCTAATATTGTTCTGACTCTAGTAAAAACAAGTCCTTTTATTGAGTAATTCACTGCTGTATATATTTGCTGTGACGTTTTGAAATTGTGCCTGTTTTCCCATATCTCTCTACCTTGAGGGTATGTGCTATGCCTTGTTAACTACTAAATGCTCAGTGTGCTCCCAGAAAAGCTTTACTATGCATATTTGTTAATGGAAGGCAGGAATAAATGGGTAATGAATGTCCAAGTACTATTATTCTTCTTGCTTGCTGCTAATTGCAAAAGTGGTCTCACATTTCAAATTTCAGTCTCACCCTTCTTAACTATATACTTCATGTATTGAAGCTGCAGCACCAAATGAAATAAGTAGACAATTATTCTACAATTGTTTTAAAATAGCCTTGGGATAGAAGTCTCCTAAATAGCAGTTACTTCACTCATTAATTCAAAAGTGATTTCTAATTCTCTAAAATGAGCCAAAAACTATCAGGAGAGAAAACTATTGGATGACAAATATCTATCACTTCTTCAGTCTATTTTCCAAATAGATAATCTAAAAACATTATTTTTAAATTAAGTACTGAAACATGCTATCTTCTGATACATTACAAATAATATATGAAAACATGAAAAGATTGGAACAATAACTGTTTAGTTTGAGACCACATCCTTCTGGTTCTGTGCTCATAGGTCGCTCCTGCTTGGTGTTGGAACACTGTATATGATGATAAGGATTGAACCAAGGTCAGACACATGTAAGACAACTGCAATACCCACTGTATAATCTCTCCATACACTTAAATTTTTTAAAAACTTAATTTCTGAGTCAGAAATCAGTGCATCTAATTCAGTTGTTTTGAATTATGGGCAGCAGACAACATGCTGGTCAGTATATTGTTATCTGATTTAACTAGATCTAGATGAGAAAATTTCTCAACTCACAGTGCTGCTAATAGAAAATGTTTTTCCTTGAGTTTTATCTAGGACTTATATAGACTTCTTTAGGTCTTTTATAAAAAGAGATATCAGATACAAGGTGGGGAGGGTGAAGAAGGAGAGAGGGAAAGACAGATAGATTGAGACAGAGATAGAAAGACCTGGAGATAGATAGAGAGACAGAGAGGATCAAGTCAAAATTATCACTTTGTTTTCTTATTTTGGAAGTGCTATACAATAAAATCACACCGAAGCACAAGAAAGAATGGTGGCAGAAATCAGGATGTGAGGTTGTGGGGGATCATTGTGAAAGCTAGATTAGAAAAGTGTTAAACAACTTTACCTAATACAATGACCTTTGCCAGAGAAAAATTTTGTTGCTTTGTTAAATAAAATGTATCAAGAGTGAAAATATGTTATTTGGCTATAATACTTTGAACTATTTGTGGAAATATATATGCATAGTATCCGAAACTTTGATATCAGTAAATGGTTATAATCTTTGTATAGTTTGGAGATTTTGATTTGGAGAATTTGCTGATAAATTAGATGTACATGTGAGGGAAACAGTGGTATTAAAAGACAAAGCCAATATTTCACCTATAACTCAGATGCATGGTAATAAAATTTATTAATGTATAGAAAATTGGTTAGATGAAATTATTTGGAGCAGGAGGAAGAATCAAGATTTCAAACTGAATAATATTAAATCTGAATACTTTATACCCAAGCAAAGAAAATGTCAAATTTATAATATTGGCTTTCAGGGGAGAAGGTGCATCCACAGATGGAAGTCATACAATCATAAATGCAGTAATAGTAGGAAATGTAAAAAAATAAAATGATATGAGCAAACTAATGTTCAAAAAATATCATTTAAAAACATAATGAAGGAAAATAATGTAGTTTATAAACCAAAAAGTTTAAAGTTCTTTGAATTCTGAATTAAATTGAATTCAATAAAATAAAATAAATTTATATTTTAATTAAAAATAAAATGAAAATAAAATCTTAGAAATTTATATAATTTTAGATAAGTAGTAAAAGAAAGATAAGCAGAAGAATGACTAGGGATAGAAATCTCCTCACAGTTATGAGAAAATGAATGCCTCAAAACAGAATAATGAGGGTCTGGAAAGATAGTTCAGTGTGTATGGTGTTGCCTTAAAAACAGCCAATCTGGGCCGGAGAGATAGCCTGACGGCAGGGCATTTGTCTTGCATGCAGAAAAGACGGTGGTTCGAATCCTGGCATCTCATATGGTCTCCGAGTCTGCCAGAGGCGATTTCTGAGCGCAGAGCTAAGAGTAACCCTTGACCGCTGGTAGGTGTGACCAAAAAACCCAAAAAAAATAAAAATAAAAAATAGTTACTAAAAAAACAAACAAACAAACAAACAAAAAACAAAAAACAGCCAACCAGGGTCCAGACAAGTGGCACGGAGCTGTAAGGAGTCTGCCTTCCCATTGCTAGGCTAGGACGGACAGCGTTTCGTTCCCCTGGTGTCCCATATGGTCTCCCAAGCCAGGAGCTATTTCTGAACACAGAACAAAAAATAACCCCTGCGCGTTACCGGGTGTGGCCCAACCCACACCCCCCAAAAAAAACAACAACAACAGGCAACCAGGGATTAATACTTGGCATCTCATATGGTCACCTGCACACCTCCAAAAGTAATTCCTGACTGCAGAGCCAGGAGTACCCCCTTGGCAATTCTGCATGTCACACACACACAGAAACACACACACCACCAGGATGATAAATCAACTCAATAGCTTTAAAAAGGATCTCCATAATGAAAAGTAAAACTGGTCATACAATTTGAAAATGTGCATGCCATTGATAAGTTCTCAGTAACTATTTACTCAGGAGGTTAAACAAACAGGTAGGTATTTCAGAGAAATTAAAAATGTAAGAATGGAAATTTAGGAATGGAAAAGGAAAGGTGAATATACAAACTCTTTTGAAAGGTTTGTTAACATAAAAGACACCATATTTTGGGTTGTAGTTGTTGGAGGTTGTATGGTTAAGGACTATTTTAAAGGCTTGAGGTCATCATAGTTTTTATTAATTATAAATTAAAAAAACTAGTTACTGTGAAAACAGGTTTATTTTTTGCTAACTAGAGCAAGGTATTCCTGCAGGAGAAAAATTCTAGCCATAAATATGAAAATGAGAAAGCTAATGTTATCCTTCACACAACCAATTCATGATTTCCCAGCTCCATGATTCTCTGTCTGTAGGTTCTTTTCTGTTACTGTCCTGACTAAATTTCTTCTACTTAGAATAAGCTCTCACTTTTCTACTCCTTTTCAAAACTGAATAAAATGTCAAAGTCTATGAAAGCAGGCATATAGACAGGAAACTTAAGGTTCTTTAAATGTGTTGGTATTTTAATTTCCAGTACTTGGAAGTTTAAGTTTCTTTAAGGACTGAGAGGAGACTGCACAGGATTAAGGATTAGATGAGGAATATTGATGTGGGAAAGTTACAGTGGTGAAGGGTGGTATACATTCAATGACTGAAACTCAACTTTGAACATTTTGTAATCACAGTGCTTAAATATAGATATTATGAAAAACAATGAATCACTTTGATCACTAATTCATCCAAATGGGGCTAATATAACAGCATGGTTGTGAAATGAGTGACACAAAAAGGGTCATAGTCAGAGATGAAATGATAAAATAAGATACTATAGATGCACAGTGTAAGGACAGAGGGAGGAGGGATGCACCTATGGACAAGCAGCCACATGAAGTCTACAAAGAAGCACTGGGAAGAGAGTGCCTTGGAAATGGTACTTAACTTTTAGACAGTTAGTTATCTGA
>PVKC010029785.1:0-15005 GCA_004027635.1 Crocidura indochinensis
GATAATTTGCTGGTCTCTCATTGGGTGTATATATGTTTAATAGTCTGATTTCTTCCTGTTGCACATATCCCTTAATTAAAACATAATGAACATCTTTGTCTCTTATCACTTTTCTGAGTATAAAGTTGCTGTCATCAGATATCAATATGGCGACCCCAGCTTTTATGAAGGTATTGTTCGCTTCTATGACCTTCCTCCAACCCTTGATCCTGAGTCTATGTTTACTCTGTCTATTCAAATGGGTTTCCTGCAGGCAGCAGATGGTTGGTTTCAACTTTTTGACCCACTTTGCCACTCTGTGTCTTTTAATTGGTGAATTAAGTCCATTAACATTGAGGGAGATGATTGTTATAGGGTTTGATGTCATCTTTGTAGATAACTTTACTGTGTTTGTTGGTCTCTCTTGTCTTAGAGTAGACCTGTCAGTTTTTCCTTTAAGCCTGACTTATCTTCTGTAAAGTTTTTAAGCTGTTGTTTATCCGTGAAGCTATGTATACTTCCTTCAAACCTGAACGTCAGTTGAGCGGGGTGCAATAATCTCGGTGAGGCATTCACTTCTTTAAGTCTTGTCACAATATCCCACCACTGTCTTCTGGCCTTGAGAGTTTCTTGTGACATATCTGCTGTAAGTCTCAGGCATGCTCCTTTGAATATAATTTCCCTTTTTGATCTTGCTGCATTCAGTATTCTATCTCTATCTGTAGGATTTTTCATTGTAACAATGATGTGTCTGGGGTGTTTTTCTTTGGGTCTCTTTTGGCTGGTAATCTTCGGGCATGCAGGATTGATTGCATGTAGTCATTAACTCTGGTATTGTCTCTTTGATGATGTCTTTAACAGTTGATTCTTCGTGGTGATCTTCTACTTGGGTCTCTGGGACTCCAATGATTCTTATGTTGTTTCTTTTGGGTTTATCAAAGACTTCAATTTTCATCTGTTCACATTCCTTGAGTACTTTTTCTATTGCCCGATCATTTGTCATAAGTTTCTTTTCCCATTTCTTCTGCTGTGTTGAGTTTTTGTGCATCACATCTTCCAGTACTCCGATTCTCTCTTCAGCTGCTGATACCCTGGTGTCGAGGCCATCCACTGAGGTTTTCAGTAGAGCTACTGTGTTTTTCAGGCCTGCTATTTCAGTTTGGAGTTTTTTGAGTTCTGTCTTTGTGTTCTGTTCTGATCAATCTATACTTTCTTGGAGTTTTACAAACATATTCCATATTTCTATTTTAAATTCCTTATCTGAGAGATTAAACAGAGGGTTGTGATTTTTAAGGTCATCCAAACCATCATCCTCATTCTCAGTGCATAGTGTTTGCCTACAAGATTTCCGCATTATCACGCCAGTAGTGTGGTTTTTTCCTGCATGTTGTGTTGGGGTTTATTGGAGCTTTGCTTCACGGCTGCGCTCTTCTGAGGCTCAGAAAGGACAGCAGCACAGAAAGAGAGTCCCCTCAGTTCACAGTTCCCCCAGTAGAGCGCAGTAGGGCGGAGTCTCCCGTAGGAGGAGCCACCAGCTCTCCAATTGGGAATCACCTCAGCCAGCCGGTCCTTACTCAACTGATTAGTCAGCTGGCAGCCCAAACTTGCAGCGACCTCTGGATTCACTTCCCAGGGCTCTGGTTTGGGGAGAGCTCCAAGAATTCAGAAAAGACAGCAGCACAGAAAGAGAGTCCCATCAGTCCACAGTTCCCCCAGTAGAGCTCAGTAGGGCGGAGTCTCCTGTAGGAGGAGCAACCGAAGCATTGTTTCATGTGCTTTTTTAGGCATCCGAATATCTTCCTTGAGGAAATGCATATTCATATCTTCTCCCCATTTGGGATGGTGTTAGATTTTTTTCCAGTTAAGTTCTGTCAGTATTTGTGTAAATTAGACATTCTCCCCTTATGATAGGGGTATTAAGTAAATAGTTTTTTCCATTCCATGGGATGCCTTTGTATCCTAGTCACTTATTCATTTGAAGTGCAGAAGCTTCTCAGCTTAATGTAATCTATGTGTTTATCTCTGCTTCCACTTGCTTGGACAGTGGTGTTTCCTTCCTGAAGATACCTTTAGTCTCAATGTCATGAAGAGTTTTGCCTACATATTCTTCTATATAACTATCTTATTGCTTTTGGAATTATATAAAAATATTTAATTCGTTTTGGTGCTTTGATCCCAGAGGCCAGTTCTACCAAGGTACTGGGGTTAGGAGACAACCCTGGCCGCATGGCACTCTCCCCAGCTTGGGGGTGCTGGGGGGCTTGGCAGGCCCACCCCCCGCCGTCCCCCCAATTCTCTCCTTAATTCCAGGTTTTCAATGGTTGCCATTTCCACCCTTGTCTCCCTACACTAAGCAGCACATACCAGTGTATGTGTTGCCATAAGTGGTATCTTTTTTCTAATTGGTCTCCATTTTGAAAACCACACGGGGGTGTTAGCTCCTGAGTGTACCATATATATTCAAAATAAAAATGGGAGAATGGACTCTCAGTCTGGGAGGAGACCATTTTGCATGGGGGTACCATATATATTTAAAATAAAAATGAGAGGGTGGACTCTTAGGCTAGGAAGAGGCCAGTACTTTTTTTCTACATGTTCACTCTTAGCAGCTTCTTGGCCTCTTCCTTTTTTCACTGTAGAACCGTGTTAGTTAGTATACTAGGTTTCTGATTAGTCCCTATCTACGGTGAATATTGAGTCCATTCTCTCAACTTAGATGGTTTATTTTCCCCACTTTTTATTCCTTTGCTATTTGTTAAATAAGGAAGATAGTAGAAGTGTCCCTTTACTTAATTCGATTGTTGGACTTGTTCTAATATCCCCAGAGGCACCAATTTTGCCGCATGATACTATTTTTCCATTGCATAGGCATATTAAATGGGAAATTATATTCAAATACATTCTTATCTTATAGAGATGGGAACATACAAATCTTGTAATACAGTAAGACTTTACACCCTGAACATTATCATGAAGAGCTGGTTCATTGTTAAATAAGGAAGTTTTTATAAGTGTCCCTCCATTTAACATATATATATATATATATATATGAACCAATTCGATTCTGGACTTGTTCTAGAATCCCCATAGGCACCAGTCTTGCTGGGAACTGTTCAATAAGAAATTTTGGTAAACGAGTCCCTCAGTTTAATCTTATGTTTGAACCAGGTCACAGGGATTGTTGGACTTGTTCTTGAGGTCCCCTTATGTGCTGATAACACCAGGTGGCATTATTCCTTGTTTGCAAAGGCACATTAAAATGGAAAATACTATATATACAAATAAGTTCTTATCAAATAGAGATGGGAACACACTAATCTTGTGGTGTAACGGAACCATACAAACCCTAAACATTGACATGATGACCTGGCACAGGCCTCAGAGATTTGGGCATTTTCCAGTCACCCTTGAACCATGGAAGCCACTATAAAAATTTCAATGGTGTTTGCTGCGGGCTTTTGAAGTCCCTAAAAGCAAACCTTAGTGGGTTTATTTCCACTGGGAAATCAAGCAGGAGCACGAGCGGACAAATATGAAATATGAATTATGAAATATGAAATGAAATGAAATAAATGAGCCGCACAAAATTATATGGTGAAACAAGTGGTGAGGGAGAGGCCAGAGATAGTTTATTTTTTACATGAGCCTTATTTATAGGCAGGGTTCAGGAATGCAGAAGGCGTAGCCAGGGAGAAAAGAAAAGGGGAATGAACCAATGAGATCAGAGCTAGAATTAGCATATGAAGAGACTAACAGAAGTTTCTCTTTTGGGTAAGTAGAAACCAGGTACCTTCAAGGAGGTGGGAGGAGAGAGACAAATCACAAAGAGCCGGTCAGCGGGAGACTTTTGGCGATTTTTCTGTATTGTATTTTCTTTGTTAGAGAGAAAATTCTGAGGCCTGGTTATAACAGAGAGCAGGGTCTCCCACGTGGGAGTAAAACAGAAATCGCCAGCAATCCACGCAAAGAATCCATCCATAATAGACCTCTAAGCGGGCCTTCTGCAGATGTTTCCTGGAAGAAAATTAGACTGGTGTGTGCCCCCCTAAGTGGGGGCAACAGGTGTTTGTGACATTGCCTGAAAGCCATCCTCTACTGGGGAAGACCCTACTGCTGCTCTGACATCGATTTACTCAAAAGTGTCTTCCCTTAACACTGAGAAGACTTAAACAATATCAACTTGTGTACAGGACAGGGCTTTCTGCATTGCCCATAAACTGTGAGATGAAATTATTCTCTGCTCCACACCATCCTGACTTCAATGTGGGATGTACAGATTCCAGGACTTTTAATGCAGAGACGTGAGATCAACAACAGAGACTGTGAAAAATATAACTGTATGGGCACAGCAGACAGTGACCGGGATTGGACAAACTGGTTTGCCTGGAGCCTAGAAATGGTCTTCTGTCAGGAAATTTCAGGCCTAGGGTCTCCTTGTACTTAGGCCAAAGTTTTTCTTTTTCATGACCTCCATACTTTGGTGGGCCCATGCAAACGATAATTGCCACACTAACATATTCCTTTTACCAGACTTGCCTGCCCATCCTTATCCATTGTCTTTTAGTAACTCTTATTAGTAACCATAATTTAGTGTTAGATCTAAAAGTTTGGCAGAATTGTATTTCTTTTCTTGGTTAAATATATAATGTTTAATGTATATGTATTGCATATATAGCATGAATATATTGCATATATGTGTATGCATATACCACAACTTCTCTATAATGTTTCTGTACTTCCTTATTAAAAATAAAAAAATTATAAAAAAAAGAAATAAGATATAATAGTGCATAAGCTTTGCATATGCTAGGCCCTAGGTTTGCTATCTGGCATCACCAAGCAAAAAAAAAAATGTTGGCATGATTTTTATTGAAAGCTCTGAAAAGAATCTGATCTTTAGATCAGATCTTTAGAATCTGATCTTTAGATTCTGATCAAGGTCGTGGAACTTGATTTAAAATCAAGGTTAAAATATTAAAAGTATTATCAGTCATTCTATTGAAAAATGTGAACCAAAACATAATAACCTAATTTTTCACAAGAAGAAAATAGTTTATGAAGAAAAGTATGTGTGAAAATGCCCAATATATGTGATTGGTACTGTTTACATTTTCAGCCACAGGTTACTCCTATTTCTAATAGTCACTAGGAGGACCATTTCACTGAACCCTTAAAATATTTTAATTTTCTTGTCTTTATTAGGTACTTTAAAAAGCACCAGAATGACTTGATTAAAATATATATATACATATATATATATATATATAGTTACTAAAACTATTTAATTTATTTTGATTTTTTCTTTGTATTAGATTTTTGGTATTAGATTTTTGAGTTCAGTTTTTGAATGTGGCAAACCAGTTTTCCCAGAATTACTTTTTGAAGAGGCCAAGCCTGCTCCATTTTGTGTTTCTTTTCCCTTATTCAAATATAAATTTATTATATATATGAAGGTCATTCTCTGAATATTTGTTTATTCCATTAATCTGAGAGTATGCATTTATTCTAATACCATGCTGTTTTAATTATTATTGTTATATAGTACAATTTAAAGTTTGGGAAAATGATGCTTTCTATCACTTTTTCCCTAAGGGTTGATTTAGATTATAATTGGTGTTTATTGTTCCCATTTAATTTCTGGAGTTTTGATCCACTTCTTTACAGAATGTCATGGGTGTTCTTAGAGGAATTGCATAAAATTTGTATGATTCTTTCGGAGTATCGCCACTTTAATGATATTAATCATTCCTATCCATGAATACAGTATATGTCTCCATTTTTTTGTGTGTTTGTCCTTTTATTTTTTTCTTGAAGCTGGAAATTTTTGATAAGGTCCAATACATGTTCATGATAAAAACTTTATACACAATGTGAATGGAATAAACTTTTCTCAATATTTTCAGGGCCATTTACAACAAGTTCATAGCAAATATACTGAGTAGAAAAAAACTGAAAGCCTTTTATCTAAAATCAGGCACAAGGCAAGCTTCCCCCTCTCACCACTCCTATGCAACATCGTACTAAATGTACTTGCCATAGCAATTAAGCATGAACAAGACAAGAAGAGCATCCAGATGGGAAAGGAAGAAACCAAGCTCTCACTCTTTGTAGATAACATGATAGGATATTTAAAAAATTCTAAAGTCTCTACCAAAATATTCTAGAAACAATTGATTTTTATAACAAATGACTAGCTACAAAATTAACAAACAAAATCAATGATACTCTTATATGCAAATAAACATAGAGATGAAATGGAAATTAAGAAAACAATCCCAATCACAGTAGTTCCACAAAAACTCAAATACCTTGGAGTCAAGTTAACGAAAGAGGTATAGAACCTATGAAATGTCTTTAAAATAAATTGATTTTTTAGGATTATATATGGGAATGGAATCATGAGAGGGCATAGATGAATTGTATATGCTTCTGTTATTTAATAGTTAATTTTCTTCAATTCTTTTTGTCACTATACTTTCCTCTTTATAACTGTAGTCTTTTGAAATAACAAATAGACAAAGGCTGCCAAATTTGCCAAAGGCAAAATGTTGCTAACTGCGAATTGAGTTATAATGTTTTGTTTTGTGTTAGCATTGTTAAAATCATTAAATGATTTTCTAACAAATCACTCCAGCAGAAATTAGTTGCTTTTATCTATTAGTTAACTATTTTAACTATTGGTTATTTAGTCTTAGAAAACAATTTGTGTAAGCAACTAGGTTTACTGTTTGATAATACCTTGAAATATATTCTGATGATGCTTTTAGCTGTATAAAAAAGGACAATATAAATAAATGTTTGAATAAATATATTCAACTGGAATGAATTGCACCTTTTCTCTCTGGATATTTGTTATTACTGTGAAGAGCTCAACTATCATTGAATGAAATAATTTTCTTTGTTTTTTTTTGGGCCAAACCTGGTGACACTCAGGGGTTACTCCTGGCTATGCACTTAGAAATCATTCTTGGCTTGGGGGACCTTATGGGATGCCAGGGAATTGAACCATGGCCCGTCCTAAGATAGCTTACGCAAGGCAGACACCTTATGGCTTGCACCACCATTTCAGCCGTGAAAAAAATATTTTTCAACTAATGTGCAATCTTTGACATATATCTTCATGTGTTCATGTTAACAAGAAAACTAAATTAGAAACAAAACTGTAAGTCATTGTAATTAAGTATCTTACTTTGATTTATGTCTTCATGGAAAAAATACCTAGTAGAATTGTATCATATGCTAGATATCTTTCTAGTTATTCTTAATATCACCTGAAACAAATTACATTCAAAGCAACAATAAATAATGATTCTTTTCATTCCCATAAGCACATATTTCTATAATTTTATATGTATTTTCACCTAGGTAAAACAATAACTTAGCTTCCCTTCGATTTTTATTTCCATGATGAACTATGGTGAAGAACAGTTCCCATGAGCCTGATGACTAATTGAATTTTTCACTTTAGTAAACTGTGTGCTCTGTTCATACCACTTTTACATGGAATTATTTTTAATGCTTTTTTGAGTTTTTGAAGTGATTTATATGAGAAATTAGCTATGTCAGAATACTCAGTGTGTAGATACTTTTATCCAATTAATAAGTTTGTATTATTGTTCAATAATTGCTTATAAAAATAGAAGCTTTTCAGTTTCATGCAAAATCATTTGTTTAGATTCATGGTTTTGGATTTCCTTGATGCCAATGAATAGAATAACGAAGATAACTTTGAAGTCAGTTTCATGAGTTATTTTCCGTTTTCAACTTTGTGGTATTTTTTTGGACTCTGATCTTACCTCTAAGTGTTTAAACTATTTTCAGTTAATTTCTGTGCATGGTATAATATATTAGTAAAAGATTAAAAAGTATTGTGCATTTTAAAATCCTTTTTTTTTAAATCTCTTGCTTACCACTGGTTTTAAAGTTGAATTTAATTTAATTTGAGTGATCTGTTATTACTTATAATTAGAATACTTCATACATGTCATATTTAATAAAAATCTTTTTACATTTTATTTGTAGACATAAATGAACACTGATAAAGAAAATGATACTGGAATATCAGAAGGCTGAAACTCATTCATTAATAACTTTGTAAATCACAGTGCCTCAATAACAATGACAAAAACTGCAAAATAATTGTTTGAAATTCTCTATTCCTGTATTTTATCTTTCTCTACATATTACAGATAAAAAGATTAGTCAATATTTGTCCTACTTCCTCAGTTTTATTTTTCTTACCGTAATACCCACCAGTTCTGTCTACCTTGCAGTGAACTGAATCATCTAATCTTTCCTAAAGCAGTATAGCATTCTATTGTGTTTATATTGCACAACATAAAGCCACATATTGTGTGTATATACTCATTTCATATATCACTGGAAATTATGGGTTTTCATATTCTGGATATCGTACTAATCACTGCAATGAAAATAAATACTTTGTAAAATTTTTGTTTATGGGAGTATATGCCAAAGAGTGGAGTAATTTTGTCATGTGGATGTTCTACTACTACTACTACTACTATTACTTTTGTTGTTGTTATTTTGGTTTTTGGGTCACACCTGACTGTGCTCAGGGATTATTCCTGCCTCTGCATTCAGAAATCGCTACTGGCATGCACAGGTTGCTGGTATTTGAATCACCGTCTGTTTGAATTGACTGCATGCAAGACCTACCACTGTGCTAGCTCTCTGGCCCTAATTTACTATTATTTTTATTTAAAAACATCTCATATTTTATTTTGGAAATTAAAACAGAGGCCATTATTTTAGTTAACATCTGTTACTATTTCACTACAAACTTTTCAAAGCTGATTGTCCAGAGTTTTTTGATATAGGCCATTCTTGCAGGTGTGAAATTATATGCTTTGATTTGTACTTTCCTGAAAAATAATAGATGACCAACAATTTAAAACTTGCAATATTTTTATTTGTCTTTTATTTTTAATTACTTTTGAACTAAATTGCTGTTATTCACAAAATTATTGAGCTTTAGATATGTAGTTTGAATACAAACCTACCAAGTATTAACTTCCCTCTATAATACTTTCAGGTTTCCTCCTTATCCTGTCATTTTGACAGACACCTTTGGAAGTAGGTATTTAAAGATTGGGTCTCAGAATTCTATTGTCCAACCTTCACGTTATCTCTCTGGCCCCTCTGTTATATTTCTTATTCTATATCTACCTCTATGTTTTGGCTTTTGGGTCAAACTCTGTGGTGCTCAGGGCTTAATCCTAGCACTGCATTTAGGGATATTTCTCAGGGGTTGACAACCAAGATCAAACCTTCATTTGCGTCATGTAAAGATAGCATCCTATACATTGAATAATCATTCCAATACATTTCATCTAACTTTAAAGTCTAGCAGTATCATCATCTATATTTATCTTCTTAATTATTTATCATATATCTATCTATAATTTCTAAGATCAATTTAATGAGACTAAAAATAAATTGAAAGCTGCTATCCATTATATATGCCTAAATATTTATAATTGTATTTCTCTTTCTTCATTTTAAAAGTCCTAGACTTTACATAGATGTCTTTCACTTTAGCTTTAATATTTCATACAGAGAAGTTCCACTGGCAATGTCTCTTCATAGTTTCTGTCTTATGAATGCCACAAATTTTCTTCCGTTTTAAACAAATAGATTTGACAGTTATTTACTTTAGAATTTCATTTGTATCTTTTTATTCTTTGTGTCTGTGACTTTTATGTGAGACCAGTATACTTTGATCGTTCACTTTATTTTTTATTTTCTAAAGCACTTTACCCTACTGACTTTCAAGCATTTTACTTATCTTTTATATGTAGTAGTTTCATTATGGTTTAGTTTGGCATACATTTTCTTTTAGATTATTTTTAGGTAAGATTAAAGCACAAATGGTAGTTTTTCTTCTTTTTTACATTTTTTTTAATTTTAAATTATTTTTATATTTCTATTTAAGCATCATGATTACAGACATGTTTATAGTTAGGTTTCAGTCATAAAAACAATACCCTCCCCTTCACCAGTGCAACATTCCCACCATCAATGCCCCCCATCTCCCTCCTCTGCCACCCCCTGCCTGTATTTGAGACAGGCATTCTACTTATCTCTCTCGTTACCATTACTCATTATCATTGTCATGATAGTTGTTAGTGTAGTTATTTCTCTAAATGCAATCACTACTCTTTTAGAATTTTTATTGGCAGTGTACTAAATTCTTAATACATATATTTGTCTACATCAAACTTAGAACTTGATTTTCAAAATAATTTTGGTTAATTCTTATTTTCCTCTCAATATGAGAATGATACCTATATCAGAATACATTTAAAAATAATAATCTAAGATTTCTTTTTATTCTTTATAGAGACTTTTAGCTTATCTTTTATTACTTCAATTCCATGATTATACCATTTGAATATAATTTTATTTTAACTATTTTAATTTTACATTTTTTGGTCTATTTTTACTTTCCTCCCTTCCTTCTTTATTCCTCTTTCCCTTTTTCTTTTTCTTTTGCTGTTGTTAGTGTTGTTATTGTAAGAACACCTGGTTGTTGTGCTTCTCCCTTTGGTTGGTGTATACCAAAAACTAAAAACTGTTCTGATATAATAATAGTGATTAGACTAGCTGGAGTGAGGAAATTAAGAGATAAATTTAATTGTCACTGATAACTTAACAGGAAATCTCGTTAAACATAAATTCATTGATCTCACAAAAAATAATGATGATAATACTAAGGAAAATAAGAATTAAATGCTATCATAAATAAATGTAATAGTGCAGAACTAGTCATATTAGTATAAGTATATAAAATAATTACTGTGTATAGTGGAAAGCTGGAAAATAATTATATCCTATTTTCTTAATAATAGCTACAATATAAATTTATTTGGTACTGATAGTTTATAAAAGTTTAGTTATAAAACAAAATAAACATTTAATTTGATAAGTATATAGATATAAATATTTTGTCAAAATACCCAACATATGTTCTGTTTTTGTTACCTAGTAATCTTCCTTTCCATTGTAATTTATATTTATAAAGTCATATCAATAAATTAAATAGATGAAATATATGGTTGAAGCAATAAAATTAAAGTAAATAGATACAGAGCATATGTATCAGAAAAATAAAAAAATTGCTTTGCTGGGGTGGAAAACTTTGTAGATTGCAAAGATTTATATGTTCTTAGAACCAGGAAACAAACAAAAAACCCTAAAGAGTTAATAGCATACAATGCAAAGTGTTGATTAACTGCCAACTAACCAAATTATAGGGATATAAAATCCTATGAGAAATACAATGATTACTGAAAACAACTATCATATAGTGTGATGTCTTAGTATGTCTTTTAAAGTAAATTTAAAAATCATGCTATCCTTAGAATGTCTTAAATTGTAGTTTGATTACATTAAGTAAACACTTAAAATTATTGATTGATATTAAAATATTTGTGTCAATTTTAACTTTTATTTAGCCCTAAGGAATGACAAGGAGAATGCGAGACAAAATTAAATATAATTTAATTTTCCTTTTTAACAATTAAGTACTTTGTACATTGACATAACTGTGACTAGCTTCATATATATAATTCCATTTTTATTGAGGTATCATGGTTTGTGAAAACATTGATAGTTTCAAACATTTTTATTTTATTTGTTATTTTGACCATGCCCAGAGGCGGTCAGGAATTATTCCTGTCTCAGCGCTCAGAAATCACTCATGACATGCTCAAGGGATCATAGAGGATGCCTGGGATCGAACCCAGCCTGGTCATTGTAAGGCAAATGCCCCACCCACTGTGATATAGATCTAAGCTCATTTTTATATTTTTAATTTATTGAAGTAATATTGTGATACATAATATAATAAGTTGCACCGTGTTCAGTAATGTTATCATATTTGCTCTAGGTTGCCCATTAAAACCTATAGTCACATTTTCCGGTTAATTGTTTGATTATTACATTTGCAGTGAACTAATATTTATGAAAATAGTTATACTTATAAGAAATATATCAAATATTGTGTTTACATCATTGCTTTTCTAATCTAAAGCAGATATTTTCCAATATGTGATTTACAATACCAATTAAAAAATGTAAAAATTGTTAAACTTTCTGCCAACGTATGTTGGTGCCATTTATTATTTTGATATTAGACAATTGTTAAATTTGGATAAACCTTAGAGAGAAATGTGTGCTAAGAAAACCATATATAATAAAAATTAGTCCAACTAAATTATATCTATGAAAAATGTAGATATTTGTATTTACTCAAGTTTTTCCTTGATTTCATTAATCCACTACCATTTCAAGGCCCTAACATTATATTTTAAATGATGGTTTAAGTAGTTTTAAATACTCGTAAAATTTTTGTCACCAACGTATTGTTATTGACTTTAGTGGTATTGCCTTCTACTTAAGTTTATGGAACTAATTGAATTTAAAGAGTCATTCCTCACATTAAATTCATTTTGTTTATTAAAACAGTTAAAACATTAAAAAGTTTTAATCTTGTCACACATAGTCAAAACATAAAAAGATCTTTTACAAAGTTTGTTCACAACTATCAGTGAAATTCAATTAATATACACAATTGTGTAGGAGAAAAGAATAAAAAAATCCACACAGATTTCTCTCATAGTCTGGCTTGCTGCCTATAAAGGATTGAGTGAAAAATAAGGCAGTGAGCCAACCTGCCTTTTTCCAAATTCAACCACTCTAGAATTTGTTGGATTGAAAGAGAACATTAGGAATTTAGTTTGGCACTTAGTGATTTTGACCAACACTATATTTGTATATGATTTACTGGGCCAACTGCCCAGAGAAGCTCTGTGTCTGGGTGCCCACTTTTAAAATTTGGAGAAAAGTCCATGACCATTATGCTTTATAAACCAGCATTTCTGAAAATTATATTTCTCTGTTTAAAAGGGCTCTGAGATAGCCAGATGTGTGTATTGGGGAAAATAATCCATTTTGTGAAAAGGCTTTTGTATGTAATTTGTAAAAATCACTGGTATCACTTGAATTGGTTACACATTGCTTTCTGCAAAAATAATTTATGCATTTCTCTAGTTGGCTAAAATGATCAGTATTGAAATTTAATTCAAAGATTCTACAACTATATAATCAGTTATATTGTGTTTTATTAAATATGCTTTTAGTAAAACTGTGTCCAAGCAGAATGAACATGAATTTGTATTAAAGAAATCTAAATAAGACCCAAATTTATTCACATGTTGTGAAGCAAGGACAGATCATTAAACACATTTTTCTAATTTTACTTTACCATAAGGTTGCCTCACTAATTTGCATAACATGTTACAGATTATATGACTTTAATACAACAATATGACAATTTTTAGTGATTTTTAAACTATATAGTCAAATATTTCTTTTGTAAGTGAAAGATTAAAATTCTAATTAATAATGTGAACACTTGAAAAAACTATTCTGAATTTCACCTTTACCATCTAAATCTTATTTATTTATTTATTTATTTATTTTGGTTTTTGGGCCACACCCGGCGATGCTCAGGTGTTGCTCCATGCTATTCGCTCAGAAGTCGCTCCTGACAGGCACGGGGGACCATATGGGGAACCGAGGGGTCAAACCATGGTCTGTCCTAGGTTAGCGCAGGCACCTTATCACCAGCGCCACTGCCCGGCCCCACCATCTAAATCTTTAATAACGTTATATATAGACATTTTTCTCTCAAAAAGGTATAAAATTATATTCTGTTAATAAAACAGAAACAAGTGCAATAATCTTAGAATTATCAATTATTCCAAAGAGGTATTGACCTTTCAATTGTTATTGGAAATGGGCGAACTTATCAAACATATCACTGAATCAAGTCATGTATTTGATTAGATTCTCTTTACTATTAATAATGGATTTTATACATAAAGAAATATGAAGATAAATTATATTGCTAATTTAATACTCTGGCAAATCAGCACAAATTAGAAACTAATCAAGATACAGTGAATTTTTCTCTACATAAAAATAAAATATTAATACATTCTTAGAATATATAAGTGCCACTGACTCATGAATGGATTAATAAAGTTCTTTTAATTTTTAAAGCTATTTAGTCTTAATTTTTGCCAATTGTCCTAATGAGGACAGCACTAATTTGAATATTTTAATTCTTTCTACAAAGCATGGTTCTAAGGCACAATTTTTCTTTTTACCTCTCCTATTAAACTTCTGTTTAAAATTGATTCATATTCCCAAGTGAAGGTGAAGAAACCTAAACATTAATTTAGATGGTTAGTTAGGAAGAAAATTTTTATCCCATCTGAAAATATGACACACAATTCTATTACCACTTGACATTGACAGAAAATAAGATGTGATTCCCGATAGTATCATCAGTGTTTTGGAGGATGATAGAATTACTATCTGTATTACTATTTCTACTGGCTCATAGACAATAGCAAGATCCCCAAACACGTTCAGAACCTTGGCTTATAGGCACCCTGCATGTTTGAAGTACAGAATTTAAACTAATGTTGGAACTCATTTTTTTAAATTTTTTTATACTTACCAAATGGAATGAACTTTAAAAAAAAATACTGGAACATGGCGTGTATGTTCCTTGACTGGACTTGAATAGCTTTTTTTTTTTTTTTTTTTTTTGGTTTTTGGGTCACACCCAGCAGTGCTCAGGGGTTACTCCTGGCTCCATACTCAGAAATTGCCCCTGGCAGGCACGGGGGACCATGTGGGGCACCGGGATTCGAACCGACGACCTTTTGCATGAAAGGCAAACGCCTCACCTCCATGCTATCTCCCAGGCTTTTTTTTAAAAAAAGGTAGTGACAAGGGCCAGAGCAGTTGCACAGTGATAGGGCGTTTGCCTTGCATGCGCTGACCTAGGAAGGACCTTGGTTTGATCCCCAGTCCTCCAAGTCAGGAGCGATTTCTGAGCGCATAGGTTGGAGTAGCCCCTGAGCGTCACCAGGTATGGCCCCAAAACCACACACACACACACACACACACACACACACACACACACACAC
>PVKC010029786.1:0-15002 GCA_004027635.1 Crocidura indochinensis
AGGATAAGCACATCTAAATTGGTTACTTAACTCTTGCGGAGCAGATGTCCAGAGGTGGGTCGGCTACAGAGATGGTTGCAGATCCAGCTGGGCTCATTTCCTGACTCTGCAGATTCCTCCTTCTGTGGGGAGCCCCGGTCTGATCTCAGGTGCTGACCCCCAGCCCCAGCCTGCTGGTCCGATAAGACCGTTTCTGAAGGGTAATGCAGCAGTGCGCTTGCCTCTCCTATCTCTGACCCAATCCCTGAGAGCCCGACTGGTGTAAGGCCTTTAAATACCGAGACCATCACTTGATCACCAAATTGTTAGCCACAAGCTGGTGTTAGCTCACACCAGCTGCCACTCTGCCTTTACACCCTGATCCCTGTCTTACTCACTTCATCTCAGCCTCACATGCTCTGCAGACCTAATGTTCACACATGGTTCTGAACATCTGGTGGTTGTATTTAAGAGGTGGCCTTGAGATTACCTGCACATCATTTTGTTAGAAATGTCATACTGGGGACTGGAGTAATAGCACAGTGGATAGGGTGCTTCCCTTGTACATGACCGACCCAGGCTCAATCCCTGGCATCCCTTATGGTTCCCTGAGCTCGCCAGGCATGATTCCTGAGTGCAGAGCCAGGTGTAACCCCTGAGCACCGCCAGTGTGGCCAATAGTACACAAGAAAACAAACAAGAAATAAATGTCATCTTGACTTTTGAGAGCATAAATTTTTCTATACAAAAAGTAAGAAAAACTGTGAAGTTTGAGTGTTAAACCACAGAGGCATTTTACCAGATAAAGAGTTAACTCACATAGAGACCTTTCTTTGCTGAGGCACCAGCCCCATAATAAGACCTCACTAAATGTTGGTTGTTTTTATTACTGGAGGGAGTGTTTAAAACACCCCTCAGCCCCTAACAAGCAGGCTGGCAGGCATGGAGTAGTCATCATAAAATGTTGAGTGATTCCGAGAGAGAATTTTAGTGGCCCTGGAATTAGAATTTAGACCGACTTAAATTCTAATTCTACCTTCATATAAAAGGTATCAGATACCTGATAAAAAGGGAGCAAGCCCAGAGGTACCAAGCAGTAACGATGCTGCTGCTGTAACAACCCTAATCTTGCTTACAGTGGCTAGTGGCTTAAAAACTACAGATTTACTTTTTTGGTTTGTTTGTTTGTTTTTGGGTCACACCCGGCAGTGCTCAGGGGTTACTCCTGGCTCCATGCTCAGAAATTGCTCCTGGCAGGCACGGGGGACCATATGGGGCACCGGGATTCGAACCGATGACCTTTTGCATGAAAGGCAAACGCCTTACCTCCATGCTATCTCCCGGGCCCCACAGATTTACTTCTTATTAAGACCATGAAGTGTTGTCAGTGTCTACCCTCCCATCCTTAATCAGGAACCCGGGATCCACCCTCTGAAGCAGTGTCACTCATGCAGTAAGGGGAGGATGGTAAATGGCACATTATCTCTCAGATGATCCTGCAGCCTGCCATCTGTCTATATTTCATTGGCCAAAGTGAATCTTCTGGCCATAACTAACTTCCAGGTGTGAGAAATTGTCCTCCTTTCTGTGCCTGGAAGATGGATTTGAGCTAATGTGACGGCACTGTTGTCTAGCACGGTTGTCATGAGGTTTAAATTAGATAAGCTGTGGGAGCAGTTAACATTCTGTCACATTGAAAGGAGGAGATGTGTGCCATTTGTTAAGGGTGACATTGATGATAGGAGAGTGATTATTACTTGCATCCTGCAAATTGCAGTAGGAGTTGGTGGGTGAGCTTGGCGGACCAGGCCTTGGTTCTACCCTCTGTTCCCTACTTGATCAAATCCTGTTAGAATAGAACAGTTCTACTAGTGAGCTCCTGGGAACCTCATTTGATTCTCATACACAGAGGGTATCACTCAAAAGTAGTGTTTCATAAAGTGGGTAATGTATCCTCCTTAGGAAATCCGCCTTAGTGCTGGAATGATGGGGAGCCGGGGGACCTTGGGTACAGCTGGGGGCACTTTCTGTTTAAGAAGCTACATTTCTGGGGGTTGGCATTGAGTGGACTATTCCGTTAAGGTTGTGGTAGGTCAGATAAGTTTGGGAGTCTGTTCCAGAGGCTGAGCTAGTCAAAAGTGTTGTTAGCTTTGTTGGTCCCAATGTTATTTCATTAGAGTAAAATTTTAATTTAATTACGTAGCTACTCACCTCTATGCCTCTTTACTCCCCACATGCCCTCCAGATTTTGATCTGTCATTTCCTGTGAGTCATTTATTTCTGAATGATAAGCAGTTTTTAAACCCCTTAACTGAGATACAATTTTCTTACACCTGGCTTTTCCATTTAGCGTATTGTTTTTCAGGTGCTCCATGTTGTGGCATGTACCGTGGCTCATCCTTTTTTTTTTTTTAACTGCTGAATAATGTTCTTTGTATGGGTATACCACATTTTGTTTATCCACTTACCAGTTGATGGGTATTTGGAATGTTTCCAGTGCTGGGCTATTATGAGTAACGCTGTTATGAACATTCATGTACAGTTCTTTGTGTGGACATAATGTTTTTATTTCTACCTAATTTGTGGTGATGGTTGCACAACTCTGTAAATATACAAAAAGCCATTGAATTTTATAGAAATGAATTTCGCCCATTCATGTTTGTTATATTTGGATTGGTATTGCTTTTGAATATAATTGGCCATTTTGCCTTCCCCCTCTCCTGTATTCTTGTATATCTTTTGTTCTCCATTTTTCCTTTACTGTTTTCTTTCTGATAAAAACATATTTTCTAGCTTTTTTGTTATTTGGTATTTTTATTTTATTACTTTATTTTTTTTCTTTTGTTTTGTCTTTTGGGTCATATCAAGCAGCATACAGGATTTACTCTTGACTTTGTGTTTGAAAATTATTCCTGGCTGGGGAGAGATCATATGGGTTTGCAGGGGATTGAACTCTCGTCTGCAGTATGCAGCCCCTCACAATGCATTTTAAAATTGTGAAATTTTCATGCTTGAAGACTGCAACTGTACCATATGGTCGTCTCCCCCCAACCCCCTTGCTGGTTGCAGGCCTGGAGGCCTCTGACCACTAGGAGGTATGACTTTGGAGATCCTCAGCTCTGCTGGGGTGGTCCACAAAAGCATCACAGTGTCCTTGAACCCTTGGATTGAAGTGATAGTCTGGTTAGCTGAGAATCACTATTGGGGCCTCCAGACCTCCTTAGGAGCTTCTGGGGTTTAAAAAAAAAATAAAAAGAAATTTTACTGCTTTTAAATCAGCCAAGAACAAATTAAAAATATTTTTATGGCCGGAGAAATAGCATGGAGGTAGAGCGTTTGCCTTGCATGCAGAAGGTTGGTGGTTCGAATCCCTGCATCCAATATGGTCCCCCTTGCCTGCCAGGGGCAATTTCTGAGCGCAGAGCCAGGAGTAACCCCCGAATGCTGCGGGGTGTGACCCCAAAACCAAAAAAATAAATAAATAAAAATATATATTTATATAGTCTTTTATATGTACCTTAGGAAGGTGTATATATGTATTTTTTGTTTGTTTTTGTTCTTTTTGTTTTGTTTTGTTTTTGGGTTACACCTGGCAGCGCTCAGGGGTTCCTCCTGGCTCTATGCTCAGAAATCACTCTTGACAGGCTCAGGGGACCATATGGGATTCGAACCACCAACTTTCTGCATGGAAGGCAAACGCCTTACCTCCATGCTATCTCTCAGGCCCTAAGAAGGTTTTTTTTGTTTATTTGTTTTTTTGGGCCACACCCGTTTGATGCTCAGGGGTTACTCCTGGCTAAGCTCAGAAATTGCCCCTGGCTTGGGGGGACCATATGGGACGCTAGGGGATTGAATAGCAGTCCTTCCTTGGCTAGCGCTTGCAAGAGACACCTTACCTCTAGCGCCACCTCACCGGCCCCAAGAAGATGTATTTTGCATGAGAGGCAAACGCCTTACCTCCATGCTATCTCCCGGGCCCAAGAAGGTATATTTTTAAGGTGTGCTTTGTATCTTTTTAATTGGAATGATAATGTCCTTTGCTTTTAGCCTAAAGGACTTGTCCATAATAGTTACTGCAAATCAAATCTGAATTCTTTTAGTTTTTATCTGTGAATGCCTCACCTCAATTTCATTTGAATTTTGTTTTTTGGACCCTACTTAGAAGTGTTGGGGGGGAGGGGGTTGTGGGAAATTAGGGGAGAATATGTGGGATGGCTCCTATGTACTCTAGGGACCATGTGGTGCCAGGGATCTAATGTGGCCTCCAGTGTGCACAAGCTCTTTATTGTTTGAATAGTTTTGTTGGCTAAAGAATTCTTGTGTTTTCTTCCTTAGCATTTTTTCTCCCTGGATATAACCTGGGTCAGCTGTGTGCAAGTCAAGTACCCTGCCTGTTGTACTATCTCTTTAGACCCTCTAGCATTTTCAATGTTGTTCCAATGCTTCCATTGCTTTTAATGGGAAATAAGCTTTGGTTGCTCATTCATGGTTCCTATGCATGATGAACTGTTTTTCTCTTCCCATTTTATTTTATTTTATTGATTATTTATTTATTTTTGGTTTTGGGGCCACACCCGGCTGTGCTCAGGGGTTACTCCTGGCTGTCTGCTCAGAAATAGCTCCTGGCAGGCACGGGGGACCATATGGGACACTGGGATTCGAACCAACCACCTTTGGTCCTGGATCGACTGTTTGCAAGGCAAACACCGTTGTACTATCTTCTTTTTTTTTTTTTTTTTTGGTTTTTGGGTCACACCCGGCAGTGCTCAGGGGTTACTCCTGGCTCCATGCTCAGAAATTGCTCCTGGCAGGCACGGGGGACCATATGGGGCACCGGGATTCGAACCGATGACCTTTTGCATGAAAGGCAAATGCCTTACCTCCATGCTATCTCCCGGGCCCCATCTTCTTCCCATTTTAAAGACTCTTCCTGTATGTCTTCCCAACAAGTGCCTATGTTGTGCCTTGTTGTATATGGAGTTTGTTTGACTTTATGAATTTGTAGACTAATGTTTCCTTGGAATGTGGATTTTGGGGCATTATTTACTTTGATTTTTTTTTGTTTGTTTTGTTTTGGTTTGTTTTGGTGTTTTGGCCATACCCGTTTGATGCTCAGGGGTTACTCCTGGCTAAGCTCTCAGAAATTGCCCCTGGCTTGGCGGGACCATATGGGACATCAGGGGATCTAGCCTCAGTCCTCCCTTGGCTATTGCTTGCAAGGCAGATACCTTACCTCTATCGCCACCTCTCCGGCCCTTACGCTGATTTTTGTTTTTGTTTTTGGGCCACACCCAGTGACGCTCAGGGGTTACTCCTGGCTACGCGCTCAGAAGTCGCTCCTGGCAGGCACGGGGGACCATATGGGAACCGGGGGATCGAGCCGTGGTCCGTCCTAGGCAAGGCAGCAGGCACCTTACCTCCTGCGCCACCTCCCGGCTCCCTACGCTGATTTTTTTTATTTTCTTTCTCTTCTTCTGGAATTTATGTTATGCTTGTGTTGATATTCTATGTGGTATTCCATCTGTCTCTTGAATCTTCATTTTACTTTTTACTCTGGTTTCTCTTAACCTTAAGCTCACTGGTTTTTTCTTTTGTGGGGGGCATACCTTGTGGCACTCAGGGGTACTCCTGGCTCAGCACTCAGGTGTCATTCTTATAAGTGCTTGGGGTTTCATATGAGATGCTGGGGATTGAACCCAGATTGGCTGCGTGCAAGGCAAATACCATCTCTATTGTGCTATTACACCAGCCCCTCACTGATTCTTTTCTTAAATTCACTTGTTATTTCTTCTACCATTTCAAGTCTGATGGATCCTTCTAGTGATTATTTTAATTTTCAACTGGATACATTTTGTTTTGTTTTGTTTGATTTGGTTTTTTGGGTCACACCCAACAGCACTCAGGGGTTACTCTTGACTCTATGCTCAGAAATCGCTCCTGGCAGGCTCAGAGGACCATATGGGATGCCGGGACTCGAACCACAGACCTTCCACACACAAGGCAAAATGCTTTTACCTCTATGCTATCTCTCCGGCTCCTGGGTACATTTTCATTTAAAATTATTTATTTGGGGGCTGGAGAGATAACATGGAGGTAAGGCGTTTGCCTTGCATACAGAAGTATGGTGGTTCGAATCCGGGCATCCCATATGGTCCCCCAAGTCTTCCAGGAGCGATTTCTGGAAGTAACCTCTGAGCACTGTGGGTGTGACCCCCCTAAAAAACAAAAACAAAACAAAACAAATATTTATTTGTTTGTTTTTTGTTTTTGGGCCACACCCAGAAGCCCTCAGGGATTACTCCTGGCAGGCTTAGAGACCATATGGGATGCCAGGGATCAAACCCAGGTCCATCTCGGGTCGACTGTGTACAAGGCAAACAACCTACAGAGCTGTGCTATCACGCCAGCCCCATTTTTTATTTTTGAAGTGAGGTTTTTCCTTTCAATATCCACGTGCCTCTGCTGTAGCACTGGGAGAGGATAAAAAGGGGTGGCGAGAGTTCAGGATGGAAGCCTAAGAGAAACGTCTCTCGCACTTGCTCCTCTTCCATGATGAGCCTTTCTGGGGGGCGGGGGTGAATGCTTCTCAGTTGCTTCTCAGTTGGACACCTTGTAGTTGATTTCTGGGGTTCTCAAAGTATTGTCCTGGACAATTTTATTCAGTTTCTTGTTTTGGGGCCACACCTGTTGGATCTCAGGGGTTACTATCTGGCTTTACACTCAGAAATCACTCCTGGCAGGCTGGGGGAACCATATGGATGGTGGGAATCGAACCCGGGTTTGTCCCGGGGCGGCCGCATGAAAGACAAATGTCCTACCACTGTGCTATCACTCCAGCCCCAATTTTGTCCAGTTTTATTGTGTAGAATTTGGGGAAAAAGAATTTCCTGGTTGATAGGGGGTTGTTTGTTTTCCGGTTTGTTTGATTAATTTTGGGGAGGGCCTAAACCTGACTGTGGTCAGGGATTACTGCTGTGCCCAGGGATCACTTCTGGCAGGTTTAGGGGATCGTATAGGTGCTGGGATTGAACAACATGCTAGGCAAGTGCCCTACCTACTTACTCCAGCTCTCACTAGGCAGTTTTGACTTTGGATTTTCTATTTAACTTAAAATCAGAACCAGAAGATTTACAAATTTACATATGACAACTGTTTACCCTGGCTGCACATTCTGGTCCAGTGATCTACACATTCTAATCTACAAATAGTAAGATTATTTTTCATATTTTAATCTGAACAGTTGCAAGCATGGTGAAGTCAAACATATATTTTCTAGTCATAGCTAGCTTTGTCTCATTTATATTCTGACTTCACCTTCTCACTTACCTGTTTTTTTGGAACAAGCCATTTCTTTCATCCAGAAATATTTCAGTAGGTAATTCTAAAAGGAAAAGACTTGTTTTGAAAAACATAACTACAGTATCATTATTATTAATGAAAACAATGTTCATTCCTTAGTATAATTAAATAGTGTTGGGGAGCTTTGAAAAATAAAATTTCTAGGGTTCAGAAGATGACTTAGTGGTAGCAAGCTCAAGGCTTGAAATTATTTTTTTTTTGGTGGGGGGGGGTCACACCTGACAGTGCTCAGGGGGTTATTCCTGGCTCTACACTCAGAAATCGCTCCAGGTAGGCTCGGGGAACCATATGGGATGTCAGGATTTGAACCACCGTCCTTCTGCATGCCAGGCAAATGCCCTACCTCCATGCTATCTCTCCAGCCCCAAGGCTTGAAATTTTAATCCTGATACTGCTCACCCACAGTGCTGAGGGGATCTGGACACCTTGCTGAACAGAAAAGGGTCCCAGACATGCTTCATGTGTCCAGGAAGTGCCTGGGTCAGCAGGAGGCTCTGGACTTAAGCCCTAGTACTGCACACACCTGGGGTCCATCTGCCTGGGGTCCATGGTGAAGGAAAGAAAATCAGTAAATAAGATGTCTCTTTGGGGTTTGAAACCTGGCTTCAGGATATGTAATTTCCCAGGTAATAATGCATGTAGCCAAGATTAAGAACCACTGAGTTAGTTTGCTCTTAATCCTTTTTCCAAAATTGTTGTTCATTGTGGGGGGCACTGGAGCTATGGAGCAGTAAGACTCTTGCCTTCCTTGTACATAGCTGACCTGTGTTCAGTGATTATCTCCAGGTGTGACCCCAAAGTAAAAACAACCACTCCAATTGTTAGTTTTTAGTTTCTAAATGTTAGGGTCAAAGTATTTGATAGGGACTTTTTTTTTTTAATTGAATTCTAGGTTTATTTTTGAGGAGTGGGGGACATCCTTGATAGGTGGAGGCTGCTTTCCATTTATTGCTCAGGAGTCGCTCCCAGTGTTCTGAACTCTTTTTTCCAACCCAAGGGTCTTTCCTTGTCATATGGTCAGTTTTTATGAACATAGTACACTTTCCACAAATCTTATGTTTCTTTTTATTATTATTAATTTTTTTTAATTTTGATCATAGTGGCTTACATAGCCTTCACATTAGTATTTTAGGTACATATTAACATTGAATCAGGGGAACACCCACCACCAGTTTTGGCCTCCCACCTTTCCCATTCCCCCTCTGCATCCTATATCCTATGCTCCTGGCTAAGTGCTCAGAAATTGCCCCTGGCTTGGGGGGACCATATGGGACACTGGGATTCGAAACAACCACCTTTGGTCCTGGATTGACTACTTGCAAGGCAAACGTCGCTGTGCTATCTCTCCGGGCCCATGTGTATGTTTTCTATAGTGATATGATTTGGGAATGGCCATTTACGGATGTGCTTTGGGGCACACGTAGTATTGGGGTCATACCCAGAGCATCTTACATGCTAGGGTCACATCCCTGATCCCTGAAAGGCAAGTGATGACAAATTTGTCAGCTTGAAGAGTTCCTGAGATTTTACTTTTAAATACTTAGATTCATGTTTCTTTTTCTGAGGGTGGTATGCACGGTTGGTGGTATTTGGAGACTAACCCAGCTCTCTGCATGGAGTTGCTCCTGTGAATGGAACAATGTGGGACTGGGAATTGCAGGAACTGAGATTTGAACCAGGCCTCTCCCATGCAGAACATGGACTCAGCCCAGTGGACCTTTCTTCTCTGCCAGATCCTTTTTCTTTATAACTTGTTCTACAGAAGCTGAGGGAAATACCAGACTGTGTCTCCCCATTTCCCTGAGCTTTCCTGTGCCTCATCACAATTTGTTTCAGCCTCAGTTGCACGCCCAGGGTCCCCATGGGCGTGTCAGGGACCAGTGCGTGTCAGCACGTCTGCCCATTGCCTTTTTCTCCCCCGACTCCCCAAAGCACCTGCTAAGTTTCTGATCTGTGTGTGTGGCGGCCCCTTTGGGGGAACTGGGCACCTCTGAAGTGGCAAACTGTGATTTAACACCTGATTTTGCATGGCCCGGCTGTGTGCCAGGCTGGCTTTCCACACCCCTCTGCTAGTAGCATTTGGTCTAGACACAGAGTCCCTCCACTTCCCTGCTGTGTGATCCACGCCTCGCTGTTTTCCCCCCTGAAAGAAGTGCTAATTGGTTTTCAAATCCACTTGGATTTCTGTGTTATTCTCTGTAGCTGTGGTCCAGGGCTCTGCTCTGCTGGAAGACATGTTCCTTCAGGAGAGGAGCTGGTGCCGGAGCTCATGTGCCCACCACTCTACACATGCCACATGTGCCACTTGCATGGGTTCAACTTTGCTCCAACTTGCTCTAGAGGGCAAGGACAAGTTTCTGCCCCTCCAAGGAGAGAGTGACAGGTGCCTTGGCTCATGGGGACTGGAGGAATGTCAGCTCCAAAGAGATGGGCCCAAGGCTGGTTCTTGGTTTCCTGGATCACTCCTGCCAGAGGCCCGCCTCCCTCTGTCTGTCCATCTGGGGCGGGCGCTGTTCTCCAAGCTGCAGTGGGAGAGGCAGGGAGAGTGCGTGGGGCCAGCCATCTGGGTGAGGAGGGATTTGCAGGCTCCACCCTTCTCTCCAGTGTTTTCTCATGCTCAGGACAGCACAGGACTCTGTTCTGTTGTTGCCTCCAGAGTCCGAAGTGCTTCCCTGTTTTCTCCTTACCTGCCCAGGCTCAGGACCTCAGCTGGCCTTGGTGGATGGACAGTAGTGAGGAGCATTTTCCACAAGGCCAAGGAGTTGTACCGTGGTTAGAAACACAACTTCTAGTATAGTCAGACCTGCAAATTTCTCCCGTGTAGGGAGACTGGTGCAGGAGACCATGTATTAGGGGAATCTTGTAGAAATCACTGTGAAAGCGTCCTGAGGTCAGGAGTATGGTTGAGGTTGGGCAGAGACGTGTTACCCTCCACACCACTAGCCACTGGAAGTTTGCTGGCATCTTTGATGTCCCTCATTCCTACGGAATCATTCCTAGGAATGAATCATACTAGTGCCACTCCACCCGTACAACTTCAGCTGGTGATTTGGCAGAGGATGCAGTTCAATCCCTAGCAGGACAGGACCATGTTGCTAACAATCCCTCCACTAGAGTTTCAGGGCACTAATTACAAGGTAGGCACAGCCCAGTTTGCTGCTTCTCACCGATGCTACCTCAATCAGATATTCGGTGCTGTACCTTAGAAAGTTAGGGAATCTCAGTGGAAAAGTAACAGAGAGGGGTTGTGTGGGGGAGGGACTCAGTGCCCCTCCCACCCCTCCATGTTCCTCCTGTGCTCATGGCCCTAGAAGCACTCCATATGTGCTGTCAAGGTGTTTTATGGAGATTTTTGGTATTGGGCTGATTGAGGAAATCATGGGTGTTTGGCTTCATCCTTGGCCTCTCCAGACAGGGCTGGGACTATCCTGTTGTAGCATTTGATTTCTCACCCTGATCCTTTTGGTGACCAATGCCCAATTGCCATGACATTGGGGACTCTTGGCCCCAAGTCCCTTCATTAACTGAAAATTGGGGATATGGACCAAAATGATAGTACAGCAGGTAGGATATTTGCCTTGTATGCGGCTGACCCAGGTTAGCTCCCTGGCCTCCCATAGGATCCCCTGAGCCCAGTAAGAAGACATATTTGAACACCACTAGATATGGCCCAAGAACAAAACAAATTTAAAAAATAATAAAATTAAAAATTAGAGGATGGTTTAAAGTGGGTGATTGTGAGTAGCACAAGAAGTTTCTATCACCATTTTCCTCCTGGAAATTTCAAGGATTTATAGAAATTCCATGTAAGCAGCCCGGCCTGGGACAAAGACCAAAATATGTCTATTTATCACTGTACCAGCTTCAAATTGCTTGCTACTCAGGAATTTTAAGATGATCACAACTGTTGCCCCCAGATTATTAGGCTCAAGGCCAGTGGTAAAGGGACAGAGCCCCTGATTCCCACCGCTCTGGTGTGGGAACTTTGGCAAACATTTGGGAGTTCCTGTGGGCCTGCTAAGGTCAGATGTGCAGGTGTTCACTCTTCATGACCAGGGCATCTTGAGACTGGAGTTAGGCCTGGACTCCCACTGACACCTCAAAGTGGAAAAAGTGCTTTGTGGGAAAAGAGACAGCGAGCACCTTTGTGGAACACGTAGTCACTGTTGGCTGCTGGGGGCTGTGTGGCTTCTGTCCACACATATATCCCAACTCACTCCCCCACAGCAGCCAAGCTTTTGTTTTGTCTCTGAAAGGAGGCCTGTACTTTCTTCTCTCAGAGTCTGGGTCTGTCCTGGTCTGTGAGTTGCTTTTGCTCCCAGCAGACTTTTTGCCAACTCTTCTGATCCCTCAGACTGCATCTAATACGTCTGTCTTCCAGGGGGCCCTCTCGAATGTAAACGTGGCCCCCTGTGAGTCTCGCCTGGCAAGTCTTCAGAGCAGTTACCATAATATTTTAATTATATGTTCTGTTTGCCTTTACATGTTTAATGCCTGTCTTCCCCACTGGGCTGTGAATCCAGGAGATCAAGCCCAGGCCTGTTTTCCTCTCCTCCCACTGCATTCTTGGTTCGTCTTAGGTGCTCGGAGTTTAGTGTGACTTTATTCAATGAGTGCAGTCGACATGGAAAGGTTTATTCATTTAAAGTCCGGTTAGTGCACCATTGAACACTGCACAGTGACTGGCTAGAAGCCTAACAAACACTGGCTGAGCAATGGGTCAGTGCAAGTGTCACAGTAGATGAACTGGAATGCATGCCACAGCACTTTTATAGGCTGGGTTGGTGCGATGGTGCCCAAAATGACCTTGCTTTGGAGTCTTGGGCCAGCTGAAATGGTGCATCTCCTCCCAATAAAAACCTCCCCGTGCTAACTAGAGGGTAAAGATTAACACACTTTTAATTAGCCTGTTTGTCATCTTGTATCAAAGAAGACCAGAGAATAGGAAAGTACAATCAAGCACTTTAACACTGGCTTAACCCCCACACCATTGTTACCCACTGCCACCCTTCATTGCTGCATTCTCTTCAGTTGGTGGCCTTTTCTGGATGTCTCTCTTTGCTTCTCTAAAGCTATAATCTACTATCTACTCAGCCTCCCAACTCAGAAGAAAGAGGTCACCAAACTGGGGTGCAGGAGTCAGGGCTATGAGTACTTGAGGATGGGGGTGTGTGTCTCTATGAAGGGGAGCTCTCAGGAGCAATTGGATCAAGATTCATGGGGCTGCTGAAGATGAGCAGCTCAGGGTGCCCTCACCTGCCTCTTCCAAATGACAGACGACGGAGAGAGAGAGAGAGAGGGAGAGAGAGAGAGAGAGTTAGTTCCTGCGCACAAGCATGTGTGAGAGAGAGAGAGAAAGAGAGAGAGAGAGAGTTAGTTCCTGTGCACAAGCATGTGTCTGTCCTAGGAAGGGAGATACCCAAGGAACAGGATTCCTCTCCTCTTAGGGCAGGAGCTGCTTTTCTGTTTAGTTTCCTTGCAGTGTGTAGGGATTATTCTTGGTCTTATACTCAGAAATCATTCCTAACAGTGCTTGGGGGATCATATGGGATGCTGGGGATCAATCCCGGGTACAGGGCAAGGTCCTATCCTCTGTTCTGTTCCTCCAGCCCTAGGAACTGTTATTTTTATGAGTTTTTATGTGTTTGTTTTTGAGCCATACCTGGCTATGTTCAGGGCCTACTCCTGGCTCTGCACTCAGCCATTACTTCTAATGAGAGTTGGGGGACGATGGGGTGCCAGGGATCAAACCTAGGTCTGCCATGTACAAGGCAAGTATCCTAACCATATTGTACTACCTCTTTGTCTTATGTTTGATCTTTGAGCTATAATTCATGGAAAGTACCTGAGAGTAGAGGGCGGCCAGGGATGTCACTCAGTGATGGAGCTCTTGCCTTACATGTGTGAGACTCTGGGCTTGAGCCCAACATCCTTCAAAAACACAGAAAAAGAAAATGGGTGACTTCAAGTGGGTGGGTGTTTCTGGATGGTTTTCAAGGAATTCACATGACTTTATAGCCATTGGCACTGTCTTTTGCAGAACTTTGTGTGTGTGTGTGCGCTCATGCGTGTGTGTGCACACATGTATGCATATTGGTGTCCATTCCCTCAGGCCTTACTCCTGGTCCAGCACTCAGGCAACTATATGGGGTGCTGATTTGAACACTTGCAAGACAAGTGTCCCATCTACTGTACTCTGGTCCCTCTTTGCAGAACATTTTTATAACTCACCCCAAAGACATTCTGAATTTGCTTATTCCTCTCCTCTGGGAACTACTAATGTACTTTAGTCATCTCTATGGGTATGCTTGTTCTTGACAGTCCATCACCAGAGGATGATGTCACATGTGGCATTTTGTATCTGCCTCCCTCTTCCACTTAGCCTATGTTCATGGCATAGCATGTATGTTCCTTTCTTTGTGTAATTGAGGGACTACCTGGCATGTGACTCCTTATCTACATAGCATTTGATGCCCCTTTGGACTGTTGCCACTAATTTCACATTAGGAATGATGCTTCTCTGAACATTTGAGTACTGTGGATATGGATTTCTTTTTTCTTGGTTGTTACTCTCAAGAGTTACTAGGACTTGTGGCACTTGCATTTTGCCAAGAGCAGGGTGGAGGTCTGACACGTTTGACATTTGACACATTGGATCTTCTCTTCTGACATCTATGTCTATGAGTCTTTTGTTTCACACCCATAAAACATGTGGGATTGCAAAGTGAACCAATGCTATTCAAAATACAAAACAGATTTGTGATAGGCCAAACCCAGTGATAGGCCTGATAACTGCCTCGTTAGCATTTATCCTAGTAATGGCATAGTTATGGGTATCCAGGCTGGGTTTTGTTTTTTCCTCCCAGATAGCTGGAAGAGCAATGATGTTATCTAAAAATAAACAAGCAAATAGTCCTTTGGTTTCTGTCAGGGACATTTATAAATATTGCAGTTTGCCTGCATTCTTAATTGAAAGAAATGCTGATTTTTCAGTTAGAGGTAAGTGAAAATAAAGAGACCATCCGTTTCCCCTACAGTCCTCCCTCCACATACACTTATACACCCATAAACAGAAATCATGAACTTCTTCACTCCCATTTCATTGGTCAGAGCTTGCACAGCTGGGAAACAGCGTAATTTCTGGTAAAATGTCCGAATTTCAAAGGAGAAGCTATCAGGGGGAAGAAGGGAGTATTGGGCTAGAGAGTATACAGCAGGTAGTGCACTCACCTCGCAAACAGCGACTCCAATATTTCATATGGTCCCCCATGTCTGCTAGTAGTTAGTTACCCCTGAGCATTGTCAGGTGTGTGTCTCACTCCCCCTCCCCCCCAAAAAAGTCATTATTATGATTCCCTTTGCACAGCCAACTTCTCCCACAAAAGCAGGACATGATTCTGATAACACCTGCCAAAGGAGTTGATTTGCTTTTAAAGCTGTATTAGATGAGAAATGTATGTTTTTTTGTTGTTGTTGTTTGTTTGTTTTTTTTTTTTTTTGGTTTTTGGGCCACACCCAGTGACACTCAGGGGTTACTCCTGTCTATGCGCTCAGAAGTCGCTCCTGGCAGGCACGGGGGACCATATGGGAACCGGGGGATCGAACCGTGGTCCGTCCAAGGCTAGCGCAGGCAAGGCAGCAGGCACCTTACCTCCTGCGCCACC